>PNEQ01132941.1:0-80473 GCA_003012365.1 Medauroidea extradentata | reverse complement strand
TTAAATGAGTTTGGTGTGCCTAATTTTTGCCAACGAGTTCAAACCCAGAGGTCCTGTGTCAGAATATCATGTAAACCGACTGAGCAAACATACATACTTGAACTCAATTTTTAATTTTATCCCTAGCCGAGGAATTTTAATAGAACCTAGTGTCAACTTTAACCAAACTCAAGATATTTTCTACTTTATAGTAAATTGTCTCTAAACTATGTGTTTAACCTAGGGTGAGAGATATTAGAATTTTTCTTTTTATTTATTTTCATTTTCTTCAATAAATTGCTCTACACAATTGAGATGTGGTGCCTATGTTTTAATGACGAACCTACGAGAATCTACATTGTGGTAAGAAAAGGTATCTCATGCAAATAGAAATTATCTTACAAATTAATCCCTTCTCAACTCACCTTAGTTACCTACACACAGAAAGTCACACAGACATCATCATCACTAATAATATATGTTAGAACGCTAAAATTAAATACGCAAATATTTGAACTGTAAATATTTCATACATGTAGACATTGAGGTTTACAATTAAATATTACTATGTGATTTTCCTTCGATTAAAATTTTAATGGAATAATGGTTCGTTCGTTAATAGTCGTCTGAAGACAAACAAGTCTTAATATAGTGTACGATCTCAGACGCGTGTTCTATGAGTTCGGTGGTTCTGCAATATAAGTGAAATAAATATTACGACACATTAAAGACGTGAAACAAGAGGTGTAATAATCATAAATGGCAATTATTCGTCAAGAAAGTACAGAGTACACGATTTGACAAAATAATTCTACAAGAAGCGATATGTTATGATATTGATGTCGACACAAGTTCATTACTATTCGAATAAACATAAAAACACACCCAAAGATTGAAAGCAATACGCCTTTTCTGTATCAACAATTGGTCTGATCGTTACTGGCGATTTGTATTAAGTTAGCATATATTTTTTTGTTTAACGTTTAATATATGTAAGCTACGTAACGTGAAAACTAATTCCTTCAAAAAATATGTTATAATAATACTTTGACGCCTACAGTAACGTTCGTTTAAATTTTTCATGCTCTTCCAGACACACGCAACCAAATAAAAACATTTCACAAATTTGGAGTTATGTACATATTACCTGACCACTACACAGCCTTGGCCCCTACAGAAGATACGAAAACTGGTCAATCCGCGATGTACAGTCATGGACACAAAAAGTGGGTCACTGAAATAATCAAAGTCCACAGCTGTGTGCAAGCGGGAGCCTGGTATTTAGGCAACCTGCAGAACAACGAATAGCGATGCGCTGGAACTGCGCTGGGCACAGGTTGAGTTGCAGGATTGGAGCACCGCCGGTTTAGGCCTACACCTTCCTATAGCGACCAGATACTGTATATTGGCTGAACCAGTGCAGCGCACAAATCATTTTGTAAATACACAAGTGACACATGTCCATTTATATTATTCAAACATAAAGGTAGAAAACGTAATTGTAAACCACAGTAGTGAAGTTACGAAAGTGCACAAATGTTTCAATAACCATATAATAACAATTACCAACATAGAATAAAAATGTTAGTATTCAATGCACGCGTATTCTCATTCTCATACTGCCAGCTGAAACAAATGCATATTTTCACAGTACGGTAATATTTAATTGGCATTCGCGGTGACTTTATGGTCTGACTACTTGTTTACATATTTACAGATAAAACACTCGCCGAACTTGGGAGTGACCCAGTGGGTTTTATCGGGATACTTCTATCCCTCTTTGACAGTCCACTGCTGATCCATTGTGACCTAACTTTACATCTGTTATGCACGAACAAAACGTGTAACACCATAACTGTAGCGATTCTTTACAATAAATACCTTCAGAAACTACCAAAGAACAAAGTATTTCAGACACTAAATATCTCGCATAAAGCGATAAACTTTATCCTTGTTGTAGAACAATATCGTGAGTTGTTGGTCCAGGTAGTCTCAAACGGTAACTTTCACCCCGTTTGACAGAAACGGTTTTCTCTCTCTCGTACGAAACAACTGCACACGTAGTTCCATCCATGGGTCCTAACATAGCTTGTTACGAATAACTTAAAATAAATGTTGTCACAGCACAATTGTCAGAAGAACATTATGCAAAGTATCAGATTTTCTCATATGTTCTTATTCTGTAGGTAATACCCTACTAAACAGCTGTGACCGACAAGTGATTAGTATTGATCTAACACATATTACGTAGCGCAAGCATATATGGAGTGTAAGGTTATTATAACGTTTTATGTTGCTGCTCCCTCCGTTACTGTATGCAATCCCGTATTTGACAACCGTCGGCTGTAATGTATGAACGCACACCTTGCTAAATATTACTGTCAACTATATTGTTTAACATTGCACAACGACGTGTTAGCGAACGAGTGAAATTTGAAACATTTAAATTCCAATATTTAAATTGCGTAAACGTGAATATTTCTCAACCTCCGGTATTGCAAGCTATTAAACTAACGTTGACAAAATATTATTCTACGATATCGTGATATTTAAAATATCTGCAGCTTCTACCAAAAGTTTAAGGACACCACTATGTTTAACTAACAAAAGATTTTGGCCAAAGTTTTACACAAAATAATTTCCAGTGCTACGAACTTCTGAGGCAAAATCTCTGACGCCGGAACCTCGTGCATTTAACTGCGGCGCAAATTATCACGAGTAACGAATTAGTAATTTTCAATAAATAATTAGTTATAAAGTTGGAAAATACCATTACCTAGGATCGTCAATGAGTATCACATTGGCATCTAAAAAAAAAAAAAAAAAAAAAAAAAAAAAAAAAAAAAAAAAAAAAAAAAAAAAAAAAAAAAAAAAAAAAAAACGTATGAATCAATAGATGTTTTTCGTGTTTAGATATCTACCACGCACTCTAAAGGTGGCCACCTGTCCAGAACGCCGAGCAGCATGCAGTGCTTCGTCCGCTACAAAATTGTTCTAAAACTGCTAAATGCGCATGAATTATATCTGATTAGGAATAGCAGTCAAAGTATATTACACGTGTGTATACCAACTCCAGGCTCACTATTAGATTTTATTGGTTTGTGGACATACGCCATTGCTCATGTTTGCTGATCAAACTTGTGTTGAATAATAAAGTACAAAAAAGAACTATAAAATGACATTAAAAACACACAAACACACACACATACAAAAAAAAGCAATCCCGAAGGAATTCTGATAGATTTTTATATTAGACAACAAATAATTCTAAAGGTAGAATTCTGTCTATCACCAACACAACACCCACGAACAAAAGGCCCACAAATAGAACCAGGTTCCCAACATGAAAAAGATGGAATTAGACAAAAACAGTGAACAGTGGACAACAGACAAAAGACAAGAGACAACACAAGTTAAAAACAACGAAAAAATGTATTTTTTACCAAGTGTTTTATGTCTGTTTTCTTTCTTTCTTTTTTGTACTTTGTCACTCAACACGAGTTTGATCAGCAAAACATGAGCAATGGCGAGTGTCCACAAACCAATAAATTCTGATTGCAAACTCCTACTGCAACATACATTTGAAAAACTCTCCAGGTTCACTACTCACTAAATTATATTTTCTAGCTGCCGATGGCGAAATAGGATGTTTTTGCCGTCCCACATTTAGGTACGATAATCTCGGCGCAGAATATTTTAAAAGATATAGACGTGTACAAATACACCTTACACCGTCAACTTTATCATGACGTCATATAATGACAGGGTCACCACTAAATGTCTCATACTGGAGAGTTGTCTGCGAGAAGACTGCAAGCCTGTTCATTAAAAACACTGTTTCCAAGCCGTACAAACATGCCTAAAAACAACCTTTTCAGGCCGTACTTCAAAATGTACTAACCGGATATATGTGAAACTCAGATTGCGACCTGCACTGAACTTTGCTACATACTTCCCATCAATAAAATTACATGGTCAAAGCTTAGACTCCCATAATTAAAACGGTACGGCCGGGACCTTGAACGCTATTTCAGAGCTTGGCCCGTTGAGGCGGTGCGGCATTTGATGCGCGTTTCACGGTCGCCCTTATGTCTCCGTCATTTCTGAGCTTCTAACGCGCAGATTGGCGGCGCCCTTAACAGAGCGTGGTACATAATTCAAAGCTAAAAGCATTAATCTATAACTGTAGGTTTCTTGAAGCCAATTTGCGAAAATTAATCAATAGCAATCCTAGACAACAGTTTTAGCCAACGTTTTAAACCAAATTGTTTCCAGTGTTACGAACTTCTTAGGCACAATCTCTGACGCCGGAACCTCGTGCATTTAACTGCGGTGCAACAGATCACGCGTAACGAATTAATAATTTTGGATAAACATTTACTCATAAACAGGGTATCCGGCTTCTGGGTTGTAGCCGCGTCAATGTCGCATTTCTTCCCGACGTTTCGGACAGCATTGCAGCTTCCATCTTCAAGAGTGAAGTTTCTAGTCGCAGTAACTATTTCCTTCTGAGAAGTTACTGCGACTAGAAACTTCACCCTTGAAGATGTAAGCTGCAATGCTGTCTGAAACGTCGGGAAGAAATGTGACATTGATGCGGCTACAACCCAGAAGCCTAGACCCTGTAGACAACGGCCGTGAAAGCCTACGAACTTCTTTATTTACTCATAAAGTAGGCAAATACAATTATCTAGGATTGTCATTGAGTATTTTATCCATATCGGCTTCGAAAAAAGCGTAGGAATCAATTGATGTTTTCAACGTTTATTTATGTACCACGCACTCTTAAAGTTGTCATGTTCAATTAAGAACTGTGTCGGGTAGTGAAGTGGTTTAACGATATTTTTAGATCACTGCCTCCTCCGGACACGAGTAAAGACTGCGAAGGTAGCATATCCCTTTGTAGCAACATATTCGACGTGTTCTCTCGAGCAAGTGTCAGCTTGAAGTGTGCATAAACGTATCGGGGATAACTTGAGCAGTTTCGAGTAAAAAAGAACAGACGAAACACGTTTTCTAAATAGATATACATGTGCTGAGGGGTGCGTGTTAGGACGGTGCCCAAGCTGATACCGGGGAACACAATTACAAGCAGCCCCCCCCCCCTCCTTCCCGGGACCAAGGCAAGATTAAGTATGCGCCATGTCGTGGCAGACCGGCGACGACATACTTCAGCAGCACGACGGGAGGCCCAATAACGTCGCGGCATGCCCTGGTGGGGAGGTCGCCACCTTGCGACGAGCGATATTAAACCCCTCGAGGCACGGTAGGCGAGCGTTTCCACGCGGGAAGCGCCGACCATTAATAACTCGCAAAAACGCAACGCCAAGCGCGACCCAAGGGCGTATAACTCATGCACATTTAAATGAAAACATATGGAGTAATTAAGCTCGGACGGTTAAAAAGTTGAAGGAAAAATGAACTAGTGCGATGTAATAAACTGATACGGAAATATGTACGGAAAAGTTATTTCCTATTCAGCTATGGTAGTGCATTTTGTGCTTGCTACAAAATATTTGGCGGGGAAGACATCATACATAATTCTTCTTTCAGCGCACGCGCACACACAAACAAATATATACACACACATACACACACAAGCAAACACACACACACAAACAACTAGACACACACACACACACACACGTGTTCGAGATCAATCTAATTTAGGCCTACGCTTAAGTTATAGGCGATTCGGGATAAAGTGATCACTTTTGGATCCTTAGATACGTTTTCCCTTCCAGATAATGTGCAGTTTCTTGTAACTTCTTAACAAAAACAAATCCCCCTAAGTAACGATCAAAGTGTCTAGATTCTACTGTACTCAAATGATATCGTCTGAAGTTACAATGAATGTTATTCTCAAATCAGTATTATAGACATGATTGCATTAAAACGTCCTCAGTTTACCGCGTACCACCTATACTAAACTAGTGCAGCAACAGAGATTAAGGGCTTGTTCCTTAGTTTTGTAGTGATTTCGAATTTTTTTTTAAATTGGTACCTATTAATTATATCAAAATTATTCAACACAGTTTTTCCACTAATATGTCATAATTTGTAGCTGAATATTTTCCTAGCGACGTACTGAACGGTTTTTTTTAGATTTCGTCACCCAAAGTAAGCCGTTTTTTGTCGTTAAAATAGGCCAAAATAAAGAAAAAATATTTTATTTTCTAACGAATGTTACATTTTAATTTTAAAAATGCATCCACAATATTGTGCATCGTGTGACTGCATATTGTCTGAAAAATTTTCAAAACTTTCAGTTAAAAAATATGATTTATTGGCACCAGTCTGAAATAAAAAAAAAAACTAAGGAACAAGCCCGTTTGTGATATTTGGACGATTACTTCAATGATTTTGGTTTTGATCCCGCAAAGGCGTGCGTAAAAACACAGTTTAGTCTGTTAAAGTACATTTATTAACATGATTAAATACCGACGGTAAAATTAGTCAATTTATCAAATCATATAAGACGTGAATCAATTTTCACTGCTGTTTCGTAAGGGGTTTTATTTTATTTTTTTTTTCAAGTGCTTTGTTACACAACTTAAGCTTCGGCCGTTAAAAAATCACGCTATAACTGCACAACGTGATTTGAAGTAGGATTCAAATAACGATGATAAAAGTTTTTGTACGGCTACTCATTAAAGCATATTTTCTAGCGGACGAAAATTGCAAAAAGGGGTGATTTTGAGGTCCTACTGAAGTAAAAAAATCTTGGCAAAGAATATTTTAAAAGTTATAGGCGGATACAATATACTTTCATCTTAAATATGTCGTTATTAATTGACACGGTCACCTCTGAATGTCTTACAGAAACGAGAGGTCGGCGAGAATAAACGAATGTACAGGGGCCTGTGCCTAGAGGCTAGACGGAGGCGTGATGCGCGTGTGGCGTCGCCCTTACAGCTTCCACACTTCTAAGCCTCGTACGCGCAAAATAATACGTTCGCCCTTAAAGAGTCCATCACTAGAGACCTGACGAATTCACGTTTTCTTTCAGGAACAAGCTAGAGTTCCAGCAACTACAGGTCTGTATCACGTTAATAATTGGCTGTTGACTTACTCGACACTTCCTGGAAGTAGCTGAGCCAATAATAAAACTGTAACTGTAGACAGATCCATTAACTGTGTCAGCGAGCAGCTAATGAACAGCTGTTGTCCACACGATTTCACAAATATTCCTGGAGGCTAGCATACAGGCCAGTGAACCCGCGAATTTTTCCTGTCTCTACTCATCACTCATTATTTGATATTTTTCATCTCTTCCTGGTTCGAAAAAAGATTTTAGCAACATCTATTTGAAAGAAAAAGAAAAAAAGAAAAAAAAAAAACGAAAACTAAGGCTGGTTGCCTTGGTGTTGTACGGTTTCGATTTTTAATAGGTTAGAGGCATGTTTGGTCTTGAATTTTATAGTGCGCCTTGCGTTCGGCCCGTAAAAATTCATTTTTTTATATTAGTATTAAACACTGTTCAACATTTACACATCAGATAACATGACATATTCCCAAATAAAAAAAAATACGATACCTAGAGTTTGCATAATCACTCAGTAAGTCACGAAATGGCAGTTGCAGTAAAGAGAATATATATAAACTAATTTGCAGAAGCAAGATAGGCACTGTCATCTACTTTAAGACAAATTTGCGATTAAAAATGTTTGTATTTTTTAAAAATGCATGAAAATGAGTAAACTTTTGCGTAACTTTGAGTTGCGGCTGTTAACTGAATTTTTCAAAACTATGTTGTGTGAAACACGCTAGAAAATGCATCGATACACTGAATTTCAATTCCTGTAGTTTTGATTCCATAAGTTAATTACCTTATTAAATTTATCTTTATAAAACGGCCATTTTGTGACTCTGATGAGTGATTATGCAAAATCCATGGGGCCAATTTTTTTATTTGGGCAAATGACATGGCATCTGATGTGTGAAAGTTCAAAAATGTTTGGCAGGAATATATATATAAAAAAATCGTTTACGAGTCCCAAACAAGGCGTACTACAAAATTTAAGATAAAATATGTCTCTAGCCTATTTAATAAATAAAAACCGTACAACACTAAGACAAAAATAAATTCAGAACAATAAACTGCAATTGTCCCGTGGAACACTTCCTGAACTTCCCTGAACGTTCGGTTATGAAACAAAAATAAGAATATTCGATATGAGAAGTAATACATCATCTTTTATCACGGCCAATTTGAAACATGGTTATCTTATAACTGCCGCAGGGATCTACATTTCTTGCCGGAGGGGAAAAAAACTCCTTACAGTTTCCGGTTGAAACAAACACACTCCTGCACGTAGCGACCCTCACAAATATTTACTGTAAGCACAGACCCGAAGCTTCCCGGTCCGACAAGATGCAAAAAAAAATCTATTCCTAAACAAGATCAACAATGCCTCCTTGCTGGCAACTTGTTCGGAATAGCGAAACAAACAGAGACTGTTATTCTGCGAAAGATACACTGCGAACAGTTTCCTACCTGAAACATTACTCGCATCGCTCTGACGATTGTGTCATTTTGGCTATCTAGGAGGAAAATATTCATATTTTCAACTTTTCCGGGTGTTCTAATCGGTATGATATGTCATAGAAGAACGTTCATAGTACACGAAAACTTAGTTTTTTTTTTCTCTACAGAGACACGTGGCGGACAGTACTACACGTCTAAACCTGTGGCAACTTGTTCAAGTGCGCCGTAGCAGCGACTCCTTCACGTCAGTACAGGTCAATTATTTTGTTTGCGTACACATACGGAACAAAGTATGACTTCATCCAATACGAAACACTATTACTTATAGCATCCTGTAATTTATACTGTTGGTAGTGTGGCGAAATAGTAAATAACCCTCGATCAACAACCCCTTGAAACGGTGAATGTAATTGCAGTACAATAATGTATATTGTGTAACGTCGTGTAAGGTTTCAGTATAGAGTTGCGCTGAGTTGCACATTGTGTTTGTATACGTTTTAAAGATACAACCTTAGAGAATCGAGGGAAAAAAGTTGCAAATTCTTGCGAACTAATCTTATATATTTAATCTTTACAGAATGATGCAATCCGATTCCCGGATGGTGCTTTTTGGAGTATGGCTTGAAAACCCGAAGGAACCAAAATTGGATTCATTAATTGCATTCGTTCTGGAAGAAATAGGAAGTGCTGGGCATTCAACAAGTGATTTCAGATGTCTAAAACGTAAGCTCAAATATTGTTGTCATAAAGTTTGCACAAAGTGGGAAAACGTTGGAAGGCATCGACAGCATTTTCATCAATATTATTCTTCATGGCTCCATGGACACATTGGAACCAATCTTTAGAGGATGCTAGTCAGGCTGCCAGGCATGTAGTTCTGGGACGGGTCCTGGTCGGCCAAATAGGCCTTTCGATGCTTGTGGTCCTAGGAGTAAATTATTGAAAGTGCAGCCACTATTACAGTCAACTAGTGAAGAGCTGTGTGTCGCTGCATATATACAGCTAAGGAAAGAGGGCAAAAGAGATTCTGCAGCCATAGTGAAATAACTCTCTGCTGCTTCTCCGAGTAGAGTAACTACTATTAAAAAGGCTCGGTTGTCTTCACTTCAGACTCAAGGGTCTTTACTTTAAGCACTTGCGTTAATGGTTGATACTAGTTTGTCTAATAGTCAGTATTTACAAATACGTGAACAAGCTGAAAACATTAACTGCAAAATATATCCTTCTTACCACAAGGTTAAAGAAGCCAAACAGTTGTGCTATCCCCAAGGTATTATTATAAGAGTTACTCCTTGATCATATGGTTATTCGCATTTGCCAACTTGAAGAGAATGCACTATTCAAAAAATTCCGGATTTATTGATATGGTTATAAGCAAAAGTTTTCTCAAGATCATCTCAGTAACTAAAGATTATTTAGCATTTCCTTAGTTTCATTGCAGATTTATTGTGGTGAAGCTGATTCCGAAAATATCGTTTGGAAAATCCTGTTCCTTCTTCCACAAACCGCCGCCCAATCAAACTAATTTTTGCAAAAGAATCTGTCGATTAAGTAAACATGGAGGTTGGTAAAATAAATTATCAAATTAAAGAACTGGAACACAGCAAAATCAAATCCGGCGATACGGATATTTCAGTAAGGTCGAATGTGATATTTTGCATGATAGATGGTAAAGTTTGTAACGTAGTGTCCTCGTGTTCGTCCACCCAGACATGTTACTTGTGCGGGGCAAAACCCAGTGAAATGAATGATATAAAAGCCATTTCACAAAAGGCAGTAAAAAGAGAATTTCTTTCCTTCGATGTATCACCCCTTCATTCTTGGATAAGGTAGTTTGTGAATGCATGCTCCACATTTCATACCGTCTAGACATAGAAACACGGCAAGCAAAGGGCTCCGAAAATAAAACAAAAGTATTGAAAAAGAAGAAGGTAGTTCAAGAGAAGTTCATAAGTAAGTTAGGACTTCTAGTTGACATGCCTAAACAGAAAACTGGCAACACAAATTATGGCAACACAGCTAGAAAGCTCTTTAGGAACCCAGGTATGTCTGCTGAAATAACTGGAGTGAAATTGGAATTAACTAAGTGTTTAGGTGTTATACTTGAATGCATAAATTGTGAAAAACTAATTAAACCTGAGAAATTTGAAAAATTCTGGACAGAAACCCAGTAGCTTTATCTCCAGAATCACAGCTGGTATCCAATGCCAGTAAGTATCCACAAAATTTTGTTTCATGGCAGAGACATAATTGAAGCATGAATCCTACCTATCGGACAATATTCAGAAGAACCCCAAGAAGCGAGAAACAAGCATAACAGGCAGTATAGAGACCGCTTTACACGCAAAACTTCCAGAGTAAACACAAACATTGATCTGTTGAATAGGTTACTTATTACATCAGATCCCTACTTAGCAAGTTTACGCAAGTCTCCGAAAATTAAGAACAGGAAACCTTTTCCGGAAATGCACCTGCAATTAGAAAAGGATACGTCAACACCAAGGGAAGGCTACTCCAACTCAATCGAGCTAAACTCATCAGATGACAACAGTTCCTTGAGTGATAGCGAATAACTTCTGTATGTTTGTTAAATACATAATGACAATTATAATTAGATTCATAGGTAAATAAGCGTGTCATTGTTTTGTAGTAAGAGTAATTATTTATTCCTACAATATGTTTTCACAAAATGCGTGAATGTTTTCCCGCATTATTTGTGAAATGATATTACCTGATAAATCTATGTTGTTAATATAACGTAAGTATATTTAACTTTTCACTTATCTGAAAATAATCAACAAGTATGTTTGAATGATAAGGTCTTGCACACGGATCAAATATTTCTTGAATCCAATTTCTTGAATTCAATGGATTGTACACTAGACATTGCAGACATGCAATTAATTTGATTAAATAAACATTGAAACAACCACTTTAAAAATTATTGTATTTTTTTTAACCAAATAAAGCGAGAAATAAATAATGTAGTTATTCTAAAATTATCTCCTCATCGTGCACAAAAAAATAATTGGCTAAACAAAAAAAAAATAAATTAAAAAAAAAATGGTGAATTTAAATTTTGAAAATATTGAACTCATTTATTCTTAATAAGGTACAATTAACCCATTAAACTCAATCAACACGTTATTTACAATAATATTGTTGGATAAACACATTTTTGTTGTTTAAAATTGAGATCTCAAGATAAATTCGAACACGTTCGAAACGAAAATTTTTGACCAAATTTGTGGCATTCAATAAATTGAAAGAGAAAATTGCCGTGCTTGGGACGTCAACATGACGTTACATAGCATTCAATGGATTGAATTCATGAAATTTGATAGAAAATTGAAGCAAAGTTTTATCGCGTGAAAGAGCCCTATAATATACCTAGTCTGTGTGTTTATAAAAATTTCACAATTACTATGAATCTTATATAGTAATAAGCCTACCATTGTTTTGTATCATGTGTAACTATTTCTTATTGTTCAATTTTTTTAAAATAATTGCAATCAACTGTAATATTTTTTATGAAGCGATATTACCGGACATATTTATGTTGTAATCGCACGCAAAGTGTAACAAATATTTATTATATCTTAAACAATCTGATATCTTTTAATTTTAATTTTGTAATTTTCACTTTTTATATCTAATAATAGTCTGCAAGATTTACCTATTCGTTTTACATGTAATAAGAATTTTTCCCTCCTAGATCGTAAAAATGGCACACTGTGCGGCGCGAGGACGGACAAATAAATTACAAAATAACACCGGGGAATGTTGGTTAGAATCTATTATCGAGCACGAAACATGAAAGTTACGGTTAGTACACGATACTATATATTCAGCGTCCCTGAAGAGTTATGGGGGAGGGGGTGCTCAACTCCAAGAAGCAAGAGAAACATCTGTAGTACAGTTCCTCCAAAATACAGTACACAGTACATGCACTGATCTCTGTAACTTTTTTTTATATATATTTATGTATTTTCCTTGGCACATGGGTACTTCCACGTGACTGCCAAACTGCTTCAGATTTCTCCACGTCTTCGTTCTCATTAGTGGAAAAGCTATACACGAATACGTATGACCTACATCTATCGCCATACAATTCCTGCATCAGAAAGAAGCACATGACTATAACAAATATGGTTTATGAATATGATTACACTTAAAAACGTAGAAAAAATACAGAAATGTAATTAGGTCAGTACAATGTTCCGTCAATATGTAACACGGAAGGATACACAGAATATCATCGGACTGTTAGTGTCTGTAAACGTGCGTTGGCACAATACGACATGGCATTTAACAAACGCTGCATTTCACACTACTTCCTAATTAATAACGAACCCATAACTTAATTATGTTTTCAATACCGCACGCTACTAAAAAAAGGAAGCAAACTTGCAACTGATCCTTGGTTAAGAATCGTTAACAAATGTTGAGTAAAGGTTGGATTGTAGTTGAATTATTAATACTGTATCTAAATGCCTCCGTAGTAGCGTGTTAAAAGTAGGTGTAATTCACCAGCCAGCCAACGTTAATAATACACACGTAAAATAACTGTCACAGAACCAAGTAGACCTTGCCGTTGGTCGGCGGGACTCCTCATGGATCACCCGTTCCCACCGCCATTACATTTCTTTGCTGCTCTCACTCACTTTTTTCACTTCATTCATGTATTCTGTGTATTCTGCGGGCGATGAATATGTCTTTCATGTACAGCTACCGAGCCTACCTTCATACATGCCTTCTCCCAGCTACCCTGCCTGAAGCGGGACACACCTAAAATACATGTCATGTTATGATTGCATTTTTAAATGTACAACATTTCCGAGAGATTATATATATATATATATATATATATATATATATATATATATATATATATACACATACTAACACGTACATGCACACACAGGATGTCCAGAAACAACCGCATAGTATTCAGAACCACGCGAATACTGGAATAAACTGGCAAAACGTCGTCCGATAACATTTTACGTGCACAATGTGGCAACAAAGCGCTGTAGTTTGCGCTGTCTTGCACTCCAAAGACATCTTACTTATCTTACTACTACTGTCCTGACCTGCATTTTATGGGGGTGCAGGTTAAATTCCCGAGCAGTCCAAACATGATTCTATGTTTACTTGACGTAACATACATAAAATAATACCTGGACATGGAGCGCAAGCGGAGACTTTCTCCGTGCAATGTTGCTACATTGTGCGCATAAAATGTCGTACAAAATTTTACCAATAACAATTTCGTTTCAAGTTTAGTCCAGGATTTGCGCGGTGTGGTTATTATGCTGCTGTTTGTGGAGATCCCTGTACGCGCGCGCGTGTGTGTGTGTATGTATGCATGCATGTGTATGTGTATATATATATATATATATATATATATATATATATATATATATATACATGTGTGTGTGTATATATATGTATGTATGTATATATATATATGTATGTATGTATAGAGTGAGAAGGGGGAGGGAGGGAAAAAGGGGGAAGTGGAATATAAATAGCAATGATCTTTGAACGATGTTTGCAATGGGTTCGTATTATGAACATCAAAGTTTTTTTGGGCATACGCCATTGTGGACGAATGTTGCAGTAGTGCAGATCAACCCACAATAAAACAAAAACAAAGGAAGACAAGCCAGTAAGCTGTAGCCAACAGACGTAAAACATACAAACAGTTCTTTTCCTTTGTTTATTTTTTATTGTGGGTCTTTCTGCAATACGGCAACTTTCGTCAGCAATGGCGTATGTTCAAAATACTTTGATGTCCATAAATAGCAATGGTTGATCAGCTCGCGGGTACAGGTAGCCAGATTTAAATAAAAACCTATGAGTATAGGAACCACCACTCTAGTGGCAATAGCAGGTTGTACAACCTGTGTCTGTAGTGGTGACTTAACATGAGAAGTGATGATAAATCAATATTTACTTCAAATGGAACACTGACCTTCCGGACTCAATTCAGATGCAATATGGTACGTATGAAAGGTTGTACATCGCTAGTGGGTAGTGATCCCTGGAAGAATGTCACCATATAGATGTTACTTTGGTTGCCTACCTTTCGGCATTGTCATATGCTCCGACTTCCGAGTGCTTGTGCATCAGTAACGGCGTGTCTGATCGTGTTCAGACATTGAAACTTTTTTTTTGTTTCATTATGACAATCCGGTTTATTTATTGCAATGAGTCATTACATGCGTACATGCAAAGAAATATATGCATAATAAAGGAAACGATACGCAACTTCAACACAGTACGTGTAAACTACACTTCAAAAAATGGCAACCCAACCGTCGAATAAGGTTACTTCACGTTAAGTAGCATGAACTTTAAACCGACATCAGCAGAACAACGATGAAGATTAAAATTCATATTGCAACATTACTATCAACTTATGCAGTACCTAACAAGTACGTAGGCCCTTTCAACGTTCACGAAAATGTTCACTTTGAATTCATGGTGTACGAAGCAATCATAATTGCTTAATGAAGGTAAGCTTGAATTCCTGTTTCGGGAAAATAAAATATTCCCTAGACCAGGACTTCTCAATGAAATGTACCTTCGGGCCACTTGCTTAAATTTTATAACTACCAAAAACACTTGGGGGCCAAAAAAAAACACTCAATAATTAGAGACATTGTACGAAATCATTTAATTGAACTTAATGTTAATCTAACATAAATCACTGCCATGCGCAGAGATTACACTGACCTACTATAACTATTAAGAAATAGCCTTTAAATTATTATAACAAAACATTTTCCCTGATTTCTGACATTTTGATGGCGGGCCAGTAGAAATCTCTTTGCGGGCCGCATCTGGCCCATGGGCCGCCCATTGAGAAGGCCTGCCCTAGACTATTTACGCTACAATGATAATCGTGTAACAGAACATATCAGCAGACATTCGTATTCAGGCTATATTGACTGCCTTTCACTTCAGCGTTGAGTCAGTTATCAGATAGTTCGGAGACTATAATCGTGACCTGCCATAGTTCGTTTCCGTATTTTGATCAACGTAAGCGTAATGCCAATCTAAGAGAGGTAAACTGTTCTACAGACAATATAAACAGCCGATTACGGCTACTTACATATTCACGTATCTTTACACAGCCATGATATGTATGAATAAGCAAAACACCGCTGCACAATTTATAGTCTTCCGTATATGCTTATCAGCACGGTTCTGATATGACTACAAATCTACGCAAGGGTAATTAACAACATAAATTCCGGGCTACGCTAACGCTTTAACTTTCACTGCAACATCTGGTAAAACTAAATATTTTCATAAACGCGCAGTACGCTGTAAGACCATGTAATTTATCATCTTGTGAAGCAGTTTTCATTAAATTTCATTACTTAGCGTTCTGGAGTCAAGTTCTGTTGGCTCGCGTTTATGGGCAAACTCAACTCGTGTGATCATTATTTGACTTAGACGGTTCCCGACTCAAATCAGAACTAATTATGCCTCTAACATTATGTTCGTAATCTTCTAATGATTAATTTCCCAGCTAAATGCAGATGCGTTGAAAAAAAGCATTTTAGTGTACGAAACGTTATTATTTTTCGGTAACTTCTAAAGGTTTAAGTGATTACTTTTGGAGTTTTTTCAGTAAAGAAAATTTTGTGGTTTGAACTATGCTTGTAAAGTAAAAGTGATTTCGAATTCAGCATAGGAGCTATTTTGATGACATGTGTTACGCTTTACACAGCATTAAAATCGTCAATAATGAAAGAGATTACAGTTCTAAAGTGGACGTAGCAATAAGTTCTATGTTTTACGATCATAACACATGAAAGTATTATTCAGGAGACATTATCGATCAGAGAACATTATTTCGGCTGCAAGCAATACACTATCTGCAGTATGAATAGTTCCTGCGTCGGTACACCGTGATTTATTATTGCAGATTAAGAAGATAAATTCACAAAATCAATCAATACTCTCCATTTAATAACACATGTTTAAATACGTGAATTTAATTGATTTGCTAAGTAATTTACTGGCAAATATCACTATCATACCAATACTTCTTAATTGTAATATTTCTATTGCTGCGGTTTTTAAACGAAATCAATTTTGACACGCCTGAAAATACTTGTGTAAATTAATGTTATCACACAGAAAAAATTACAACTGATTTGAGAAAAACGCATCTTGCAACAAATTCTAAACATAGAAAAATTTTCCACCACCAAAGAGGTGATTTTTTTAAACTGAAAAATACGGACGAAAACATTTCTGGAGTGCGATTAGTTTGCTGACTTAATAGTAATACACCTAAAAGTACGTTATGCAACACAAATGTTTGCAACTTGAGGTACTATAAAAGCCTAAAACAAATCCATGCCTAATATTAATATATAAAATGATGTGTTCTGACACACACACACACTCACTCATCAACGCACAGCCCAAACCGCTGGACCTAGAACCATGACATTTTGAGGGAAGCTTCCTCTTGCCCCGTAGGCACCCACTAAGAAAGGATTTTTCTAAATTCGATAATTAAGGGGGTGAAAAGGGGTGAAATGTGTTTTAAAAGAATCCTTAGTATCTCATTAACAGGGAATGCTATCATACATTTTTTTAACTTCATAATATTGCCCAAAGAAACGCATATTCGCACATTTTTCTATTTTGCGAAATTATAAAATTAAGGGCGTGAAAAGCCCTAAAATATGTTTTTTTTTTATTAATCCGTGATTTATCCTAAAACATTTCAGATAGTGAGGTGATTTTTTTTAAATGATGTATTTTTATTAATTTTCGAAATTCATCCTTGAAAGCTCTTTAAAAATAAAACGTGTTTTTTAATTAATCCCAATTATCTCCTAAACCAGTGGAAATATTGAAATGGTTTAATAAATAAATCTTACGTAAATATAAAAAAAAAGTAATTTCAGGATTTTTCGAAATTCGTTCTCGAAAGCTGTCAAAAAAATGTGATTTCAAATAATCAAGCTTATGTAAATATCTACAAACCAAATTCAGGTTTTCATGAAATTCGAAAATTAAGTAGGTGAAAAGCAGTAAAATGTTGGTCTCCCGAAAAATGAGAATGATCACGGAGAAATAATTCAACAGTCGTTTCTTTTTGCCAACCTACTCATAAATGAAACCGCTTTGAACTGTAGCCTATACATACCACGGGGGTAGCATAAGGTCTGAATGATAGCGAGGGGAGTGAAGCCAAGAAGGGGGAGAGGTAGCCACCAAATTTGCCAGCCGCCGTACTGCTTTAACCTCAAAAGTGCACATCAGACCGGCATTTTTTATGGTAAATTAATGTATTATGCTATCCAATGATGTTTTACATTGAAGACTGCATTTTATCCCTGTTTACACACCACCTAACTAATATTTTCTCAATTTTTAATTAGTCGGCCATATTGACACCAGCCACGTCAAGCGTTTGTTTCGTTACAATTCCCGGTAACGTGCTCCATTTGGACCCTTCTAACATCTGTGGTACACACGAAGGAATTATCACAAAATATTGTACAAGAACAATACAGGTTACTCATAAGAAAAACACGAGACGTTTTATTTGGTTGCAGCACACGCCAACAGGAGCGCTGTTCCTTCTGCAGTGGCACATTGCTCTATGGGTAGTTCAAAGTTCATAGTATTCTTCTATTACCCTGATGTTATATAAAAATTGAAATGTTATCGTGATTTTGAATATAGACATACTTTGTTTTATATTATTTTCATAAGTTAACATTTAAAAATTAATAAACACTTTCTCATACCATTAACCTACGATAAATTCAGTCTGTAAATTTATAAACACCATAGAAAATAGAGACATACGAATGTGACATTTGCTGGTGTTTCGAGGACACGCCGACAGTAACACGTTATTTGTTATCACGGCCTGCCTTTAAACATTCACTCAGTTAACGTATAAGTTTGCGGTGTGGGAGAGGTGATGTTACTACGGGTTCGTATCCCGTACAAGACTTTACGATTGGAATTACTGTGACATCATACGGGCATATTGCGCGCGCTCGTTGCACTGAGCTAAGACAATTTATAGTTCACTGTTATTGAGTACGCTAGCTGTTAAATGCCTTCATCACATATTTTATCCAGAGTTACTGTTTACATTACATAATTTCACGTGGGCAAAGCCACAGCCGACCAACTAGTGTAAGTATATTTATAAGAAAACATATTTTCACGCGTAACATAAGGGTTAAAGCAAACTACCGATATTGCTAACGGACGTATGGTTTACGAGAAACTTGTTTTCCGGCAACTCTCACTGTACGTATCCAAATGTCAATGCTGAGATTCTAATTTGGGGAGCGGGGGAGGAATGCCTCTGATTTTCTAAAGCAGTAAAATAATAATAAAAAACGAATAATGGGCAAAATAAGCAGTACTTCCGAAAAAATTAGCACCCTAAAAAGAAGACGAAAAAATACCTGTAACAGACGAAAGATTGTAAAAGGGAAAAAATCTGTGCATTAAAAGCGAGAAATAAGGCATAACAGGTGAAAATGAGAATGGGATTACGAAGCAGAATCTGTGAATAACGCGATGTCATGTGGCCGAAATGATAACCAGGCCGCACGATTAATGGAAGTTCAACGAGCCGGCGAACTCAAATGACATTTGCCGACAAGCAGCCCTGGGGTACCGCGTCAGTTACACTGCATTACTGGGTCATTACACGTACCAAGGCACACACGTGGAGCTAATATATGCCACCCCTGCTACCCCCTTGACGTCACACACCAACCCTCACAGACCTGGTCGCAGCGGACATGACACTCTTCCTCAACGACGTGTATGGCCGCGGTTACAATACATGCACAACTATTTCACTTCAGGCCTGGGAGCCGCCTACCAAGCATTTTAAATGTGTTGTAATGTACGGAGATATAAGTTTTTTTTTCAAACGAAACTATATTCCACATGTGCAAATGTAAGAAATAAATTACCAAACCGAAAAAATTCAGAGTATATAACAATGTTGTAGGCTATGATTTGAGATATATAAAAAACAAAAAATTAAATAATTTTGCATTTAATCAAAAATGCTGAATTTTAAAATGAAAATTTAAAAATTTCAACAATTAAAAGAAAAAATATATATAGTATTTTTATACGTCTCAAATCATAGCCTACAGCATTGTTATACATTGTGATTTTTTTCGGTTTGGTATGTGAGTTGGTTTTAGTGGCGTACATAAAAACCGTAAAGTGGAAATTTCGACGTTTTCGACTCGTTACGCAAAAACTATGAGAGCTAAAAAATTTCCCCAAAAAAACATTTAATCAAAATTTATGTCTAAAATAAGAGAAATAATCTGGTACAAATATAAAAATAAAAAAATACGTTGAAAACTGAGGCGAACTAAATGCTATGAGCTACTTCTTCAAGACACCTTTGGTGTTACAAAAGGATACATTTATGTATTCTTTAAAATATTGGCGCATAAAAGTTGAACTGAGTTAGGCGCGCGCACACACACACACACACACACACAGATATATATATATATATATATATATATATATATATATATATATATATATATATATATATATATATATATATATATATATATAAGAATCTTTACGGGACCAACGCCTTTAACATGTTCAGCTTTACGGAGCGGTTACACGAGCTCCCAAACGATTTCCGATCGCAGTCTCTTCTCGTTCAAAGTAAATACGACTGCTTTTTAATGCGATATTTTGCACACTAGTTCAACTAAATAAACGAATATACGTTATACAAGGATAGCAAAATTGTAGTAAGTGGCATGTGATAATAATAAACGAGCGTTGCGGAGCAGTGATAAACTACTCGCATCGCATCCGAGAACACACCAAGTTCGATGCCCATTGTCCGGCCATCCTGATTTTGGCTTTCCAGGGATTTCCGAAATCGCTCGAGCACCTCTACCAGGGCTTTGTACTGTTCCAGTGCACGTAAAGCGACAAAAAAAATCACAACACCACGGATGTTGAGTGTATTAGTGGTAATAATTAAATTAGGCACAGTTCATTTTCCAAATTTATTTTTATTTTTATATTTTTATTTTATAAACATCATAGATTTTATTCTACTTAAAGGCGTAACCTCGTAAACATGTTACGTTTAAAATGTAATCAAACAAGGCTGCTAAATGTGTTCAAACTAAACATGTCGAGGGTCTCTGGTGTGATAGTGCCCTACCCCTCAGTATCCGATACTCACAGTGTCAGCCAGCAACTATCAGTAATCTTTTTTGTTGCGTTTTTAACGTACTTTTTTTTTAAATCCGTGAGCAGGTGAAACGCACACACCCCAACTAAACTGATTAAGGGTGGTCTCTAGTTAGATATTTTCTGTAAAATCAGTGGTTGTATGCATACTCCTATCTTTAAAATAACGGTTCCGGGAATTCAATTTTTTTTTTTTAGAAAATGTTAATAAATATTATTATCAAACGCTCTGTCCTATATAATTCTTTCAAAAAGGAAAAAAATTGTGAAAATATCAAATATCGCCGTCTAGTTTCCTCAACGCAAAGGAGAGAACAAAAACATCCAAACATTGTTGGAGAGCTCATTTGCTTGCAAATAGACTATTTTATTTTTATTGGGCTCTGCGTCTCGTCGACAGCGAAGTCATTACGGAGTGTTACATACAACTGTAGACAAAAGGACAGGGAATGGGAAGAAAATCAGTTATTATCTTTGCTAGGGAACCATTCCAGCTTTCGTCTGGCGCGGATCCGGGACATCATGGAAAGCCGAAATCAGTACTGCCGAACCATCCTGCACTCCTATACGCAGTATGACATTCGCCTATACTAACAGAAGGATGATTTCACATACACAGAATACATCTCGTTGGGTTGAGTCCTATATTGTCTATAATACAAGCGAAGTAAAACACTCAACTTTATTACAAACTAAGTGGAGCAACACAAGCGAAAACGTTTATGCAAGGACCTGTCCGTTTCCTTTCCAGGACTGTAAAATCAAGCTCTGTTAAAATCAGAAATGTAATATGTTACTATCAAAATGCACTAAACTACCTAGTATTACCCAAGACCTCTCATTCACTAACAATTGGTGACAACTTCTTTACTTATAGAATAAAAGTCGTTCTACGTCTGCCTCTAACGCTAACCAACTCTTTACAAAAATAACTAGGTTTGATGGGACGCATAATTAAAATAGCACCTTAAAATGAAGAATCTCACATTAAATCATGTTAACATATCTATAATATACTATATTTATAAAGTTTAATGAAATCCGCTACAACAAAAGTTAAGCGTTCGAAGGGTGAAATGCAAAAACGCTGAACAACCCACTATTTTACATGTTGGCTGTATGGAATTGGTTCTTATTTAAAAACTTTTAACCCATAAAATAATTACTAAATAAGTAAAAGCTGTCGAAGTTAACACATAGCTGTCCATTTATATAATACTAGAGCACAAACACAGTAACGTAATCAATGCACACTAATCAGATAACACTACATTGATTTCGGTATTTAAAAACCTGGTATAACTTCCTCCGACTAAAAGCTGTCTTCATATGGAAGCAACCCGTGTGTTTACAAGCATTCTAACCTCACTCGTGAGATTCGCATTTTAGTGGCGTAGGAACCGCTCAACTACGGTAACTCGACAACTCTACAGCATCCTGGTCCAGATGAGTACACAACCTCCTAGACGCTCTCTGTCTAATGTTCCAGGTTGTTCCGCATATTTTATACCGAAATACGCCCTCGGTACTTTTATGACAAAGTTTTCACCACACTTCCAAAAACTCCAGAGCAGATGCTAAATTAAATCAGTGTAGCAAGTGTCACCATGTCACCACGCGGCACATGGCTACGGCGAGCAAGAAACTCTGACATAACAGGAGGAGGGAGACGGGAGGGAGAACTGAGGCACTGCCACAAGAACGGCCACATTGTCCCAATTTAAAGTCGTTTGAATCAGAATTATGGTTTTAAACTAAGCGTGCACGGACAGATACTGCATATTTTATTTCCATGGTGCCCCTAAATTAATAAATGTAAATAAAAGTTTTCCACGCATATTTAAATTAAGTAATTTGATAACTTATCAGCTACACAATGAAGCCAAATATACCGAGCGAAATCAAAAGTCCCTACAGGATAGACGGAAAACTACTTTACATGGCCTTGTAGAGCAGAACATTTATTGGTTATTGCTCTTTGCTTTTGCTGTCCCTCAATTTAATTTGTCATCATATACATCACCCGTTGCACCGACAAATATCTTTTATTGATCAGTTGTGCTGAAGAGTACAGCACACTAAAAATAGGCTATTCATTCTAAAGAGTAATAATGTATTTACACACACACACAATATATATATATATTTATATATATACACATACACACATATATATATATACACATATATATATATATACACACATACATATATGTGAAACGCGTATTGAACAAGCATTAAAAAAAAAAATCTTCCGTAACAAATCTACTGGCCATACTCTTCAAAATAACGTTATCTATACCACTAATATTAAATTTAAAAAAGTTAAAGTACAAATATATAATCACAGAATACCTAAAATAATAATGTTGTTGCATACTGCTATTCAATTACACACCTAAAATGTCATTTATTTTGTAAACACTCCAGACCATAGCAACATTGTTACTAAGGATACCTTACTGACATGAGATTTGACGATTCCTGATTTTTACATATATGTTTCCGTATATTTGTTCCCCAAAACGTTAGCTGCTACTATGACAATACGCAAGCCCTCAATATCTTAGAAACCAACACGCTTTAAACTTACAGACACCTATGGCGTGTAAATCAAATAACATATATCCTAAACAATTTAAGGCGGGTCTTTAATCTCTGACCAATGGGTAAATTGATGATATTCTCGTAAAATATTTGCAATTCATTCACAAAAATTAACTGTAACATACGTAAGATATCTATCACAAAGGGGCAACACAAGGAAAAAAAGTACTGTGGAATATAGTTACGCGATAGACAACTAATTTTATTGAAACCAACTACGTTATTTACCAATATACGGATGAGTTAAAAAAAAAAAAAAAAAAACATGGGCACAAACAAGGATGAAGTCAGCAAAAAATGCCGAATCGGGTCCAAATGAACGAACGATCCACCGTTTCGGGGATCATCTCGCTATGTCAGACGTATAGATCACAAAAGTACCACAGTCACGAGACATTATTTATAGGCTGGAATGTACAGAAGAGTGGAGAGACTGGGTGAGCGCTTATTATGGAAATACATTAAGGATAGTGCCTACTCGGGAGCCCTGGTGCGAGTAAGGACTAACTATATTCCGTGCCTCAGTACCTGTCGTACCGACACATTGTTGTTGCCACGACAATTTCTCCTATATGTACGCACATATAAGAGCTTTTGTCATACCAAATATTTAAAACCCTATACATAGGAGCTTTTATATTCTACTTTTATTCTTTGCGGGTATGTTTAACACAAATAAGGAATTGTCATTTCCATAGAGATTGCCATACAGTATCCACAACAACTGCAAACTAAAGATTGGTAATATTTGCACATTGCAGATACTGTCGTGGCAACGACGATATTTGTCACTCATTACTTAATTTGTTCATTTCGGTAAGGTCCACACTGCTATAGAATCTCCTACTATTTTATCCTGGAAAATGTAAACAAATAAGTATTTTCATTATTAAATCACTCAAAAACATCACCTCGTAAATTCTCCCATTGAGTTTTAATCACGTAACACTATTCCTCACATCGCAATGCAAAAAAATGGTTTCGTCCGAAAGCGTAAATAAACTTCAGTTACTACAGTTCAAATTAATTGTACACTGCACAGCTCGCGGAATGGAATATTGTTGCTGTAAAATGCTACATCGGGCAATCTGTACCGTCCAATTGTTTCAAAAGGCATTTCAGATTATCTTACCCTTTATGGAATTCTAAGCGTCTAACGTCTAAAGTAAATTTCATGATTGGCAGTACGTTTTTGAAAATCCATGCGAAGAGGCCTGTTTTATTAAGCAATGTAAGCAATTTTCGTTGGTTCTGGGCTTGAAATGCGTCTTGTGTTGCTTCTTCGACAACGTTTCGGGTGTCCTTGCAGCTACCATCCTCAGGACGGTGCAGCCTGATCCTGCATCCTGCAGTCTGATCCTGCATCGACCTGAGGATGGTAGCTTCAAGGACTCCTGAAACGTTGTCCAAGAAGCAACATAAGACACGGCTCAACCCCAGAACCCACGAAAATGACTATAGTAGTGAAAGCCTGCAATCAATGTAAAACACACAAAAAAACCCTTCTGCACACAATATTACCCAATAATAATATAAACAAATTCCTTAAACAAAAAAAAAAAAAAATGAAAGGACTCGGGCATCAAGAAAGAACGTTTTGAATGTCTAAAAATGTACATGAAATACTTAAGATACGTCACTTAAATCTTGCGATCACATTTTATATTGCCTGACTGACACGTTCATTTATCACTTAACGATATCGGCGATTTATTTTCTGGAGAAAATAGCACAGAAATGCACTAATTTGTAAGTTATCACTTTTAATATAACACGATGTTTTGAATTTAACACGTTCATTTCATGTTTCAAGTTAAATTTACGCAGATACAATTTTAAGCAAACAAATATCCCGAGTACACCGGATTATTAACCACAAACGTAACGTAACGGTACTCATAAATGAGCCACGCCACGCGAGTTGCATGAAAAACACCTACCTATAATGGTACGTGTACAGGATTTTATCGAGCACTGCCTTCGAAAACCTCCGTTTACATTACTGTCACGTAGCCGAATAACATGGTCAATGTTAATGCATGAAATTCCGCTTGAAATTCACACAAATAAAACACGTAAAGGTGTTTCAGTTAAATGCAACTCCGCCTGTGTTTCATGGAGAGCACTAAGTTATAATGCATTTTATTTAAAAAAATCGAAATGTTTTGTTGAACTACAAACAAGGCTCCGCGTGCCTGCGCAATGTAACGGACTCGCGATGTGCCCTGTTTAGCATATTGAGCAGTTCGCGCCACAAATCAACAGCTGGCAGTCGGAGATAACGTTATGAATGCAAGCACGTACCACGTACCACTGCATTCAAGAGTCTACAGACAACCCCAAACAGGTGGTTCTGAATTTACATTTCACAGTACTGTGTACGGGTTGGATACGTCAGCAAGCCACACACGTGAATTATGGATTAATTGCTATGCGCTGCTGCATGTTTGGAACGTCTACAACGAAAGTGAATGATACAAGAATTATAGACTCGCACACACATTCACAATTTTATCACATTGCCAAATATGCAATATGGATAAACGAAAATAAGCACAGTAAGTACCAGATAATAAGTACCGTACTAATATTAAACACCTCTACGTAAATCACGGATCACAAGAACAGTACCTTGCAAGCAACTTATGAACATTATTGAAAGATACTACAGTCGCATAAGATTACTAATCAACAACACTTTACAAAAGTAAAGAAGTCTTTTTAACATGGGGTCAATTTTTCAAGGACTTTTTTGTAAGATGCAGAGTTTTCGATATATTTGAAGAAAAAAAAATAAATAACACTACGTGTGCAAAAATTAGCAGGTGACAAGTTGAAGAGACAGCAAAAAAGGACTTGTTCAGACTCGTGTATTTTAATTGAGTCGGTCAGTTGAGAAACCCCACATGTCCATAAACGAAAATTTTTCAGGAGACACAAAAGAACATATCACAGAAGGTATTACAAACACACTTGTATGAAAACTGTTTAGATGGGTTGTGTATCATCTACCTAAATAAATATGGTTGCCTGGGATGAAAATTATATTACCACGGATTTATTTTAATGTTATTAATGTTGTTTTAGGTTGCATATGAGAGGTTTCTCATACGACTTGTATTACAGCAGAGATAAATTAAAGACAAAAAAGAAATAATGACTTATTTTATTACAACCACACACAAAACCCATCTGGACATATAACTTTACGACTTCAGCACTCATATGACAGTTTTTCATGTTTCTCAACTGTCTCTCTAAGAAATTTAAGTCACTGGAAATATTTGTTATTTGTTGCTTGATTACAATACAAAAAAGGATCCGTACATTTTACAATACATTAACTAGACCATAAGCAACCAAGTGAAGTAATTTATCAAAATAATAAACAAAGCCATTTGTACCTTATGCTTTATGAAACAAACAATGTTACAGTACGTCAATCTCATCTCTATCATACAAAAATCTTGTTATAAAATTCTTCAAATTCAGTAGTGATATATGGCTTCAACTTCTTCATATCTTCAATTTTTTTGGAGTGTATGCGCACACATTTCTGTGGATATTCAGGGAAAGCGGCGATAGTTGGAAGCGAGGATATTTTGTTTGGTGTTTGCAAACCAAACGTGTGTTCCACTAAGCTCTCTGAATGGTCTGGCCAAAACATGTCCCACGTGTTGACTAGAATAGACAAACTCCATAAGACCTGAAACATTGAACTTTTGTTTTTCGTGCCTGGTAACAAAATGAGACTCGACCGACACAACATTCCATTTATAAAGTGTAGGCCACCATTTCTTAAAACAATAATCTCTTCACTATCAACCATTTTCACTTGGAATTTATCTGGCTGAACCATTAAATGCAAAATCAGTTCCATATAGTGTTTTGGGGTATAGACATGATCTGTTGTTCTGATTACACTAAAATCACGATCACAAGGCAAATATGAATGGCCTCTTATGGGGAAGTAATGGTGTACAATTATCAAAACGACCAGTGTTTGCAAGAGCAAGTAATAGTCAGATCAAAGTATGATTCTTGTTCTGGCCGGCTGCTCCGCCAGAAAAAATGTTAATATAATTATACACGAAGGAATATACCTCATTTGGGCCTTATTTTAGCTATGCCTTCGTGATACAGATAAATGTTTGCCTTGTTAGTATCCATGTTGTGTATGTTGAAAACATTAAGGGTGAGTTGACGAAAGTAGAATACATCTTGTACAAGGATTTCAGGAAGTTGGAAGTTTTGCATGAAATCCAGACACATTCCTACTCCTGTCTTGTCCTGTAAACATTTTTGCCTCATGTTGCAAATTTTTAGCTCTCCGTTTGTGAACAATAAGCTCGGCTGCATACATACGTTTAGCTGTATCGTTCAGGGAAGGACATTTGATTTTCACAGAAAGTTATTCGCATTTGCAGCAAGAGTCAGTTTGCGGCCTCCCGAATGTCAAATGAAAATTCTCATCGAAAATATTTAGATAGTAGTACTTATAGTCTACAATTAGGTGCGGATGTTTTTCCTTAAAAAGGCTCCACATGAGTTTCACATTCAAATTTGCATTAAGATACTTGTACACTCAAGTAATACAGTGGGCCTCTTTTCGAGGAAATGCTTGTTTTGCATTTCCAGGGGTACTTTTGCCCCGTTGATCTTTTGGTGATTTGCCTGTTGCAAGGAGCTTGCACAGCCTCTTAACTCGATCTGAGGTGATACCATGAACAGATGGAAAAGCATTTTCACATACCACCATTTTCCTCTTCTGTGTGGAAACAGTGAACTTAAACGTGATTTCGGTTTCCCGTTATACTCATTGTTGCCAATCCTGCCGTGGTGTCTATGGATAGGGTTACATTCAATCAAGCTCTGAAGGTATGCATCCTTTTCATTTCTTGTGCTCTATAATCAATGAATCTGACGTAGATATCTTGACATTCCCCTTCAGATATTTTCTGTGGTATGCAGTTCCAACGGCATTTGAAAGAACAATCACATTTGTTACTATTTAATGTGTATCACGTTTGTGTGTAGTATTAATACAGATACAATAGCTGATGGAAAACACAGTTGTATACTATTTTAATTCATTATTCTTGCAAGCCGACTTTTAATAAAGACAATAAAAACAATTAAGGTCAGGTACCTGCAATGAAATCCATGCTCCTTTGATTTAATTACATTTCCTTTGTGATTTATATAGTCTTCATTCTTCACTCGAGCCTTTTTTATCGTTTCACACTTGTATTCTACCTGTTTTACGCCTTTTTTACATTTACAACTGCCACTAGCTTCGTCTTTATTCATTACGGGTATTAAGAGACAATATGATAAACAATATCAAACTGTACATTAACTGCCTGTCGCTTCATCACTTGTACCAACATAACGAAAAGTAATCTTGAAAACCACACATGTCCAGTCATGTGAGTAAGCCCACAAGACCTGGTCATGTGGGCATTCTCAAATGACTGATTATTTTCTGATAACGGGGAATCGATCCATGTATAAAAGTCGATTTCGGAAAAAAGTGGACATGTGGGGGTTTCTAAAATGCTTGATTTAATTACATATATATAAATATATATAAATATATATATATATATATATATAGCTTAAATAATATTCAAGTGCCTTTGGCATTAGTCATACATTTTTACATACGCATTTGTGTAGTAAAAGCAGTATCGACGCATGCTTAGTTTTTTTTTCTATTTTGGTTTAAAACATGCTGATATTTGAAAATTTTGTCTGCTGGAATTTCGAATAAGTTTTCATATGCCTAAATAAAAAATTCTTCAAGACTTGTAATAATAAATAAATATTTTCACTAATAAAGTACACGTGTGTAATAAATATTACGATTCATATGGCTTTAAATGTACTTAAACATGCGTATTCAATCGCAAGTTACACTTGTGTTTGTTTTCCAAAATCATTTCGCAATGAATTTATCTATGTTAGTATATGTCACTTGGATATGCACAGTCACCGAATTATTTAACACAGAACAACGCGCAAGATTTCAGTAACACTGCAGTCAATTTCAGACAATAATTGGTTTACACTATAGTTGATTTACACGAATAAGGACGACAGTGCGTATGTAAGAAATGACACCTTACTGAAGAAATCAGAATAAATACCAGTTTTGTGTTACGATACCTTCGTAACGATTTATTTTAATAATATTTCTAAGACGATACAATATGTCTATTATGACTAAATCGCTTTAATCTGTTACGTTTGAGATAGAAAACTCTCATGGCAAGACAAGTGTTACCACCTTTACGACATAATCAATTAGGTAAAATATTAAACTTAAAACAATCGCCATTACAATGGTTGTCGGTATGACGACAATCCTAAATAATTTTCCCACGAATCACCCCACCCACCTCGCCCCATGATGACGTCAGTCCAGGTTGGCGCTAGGCGGCTCCATTCATCCCCTTCGAGGGCGTCGGTCCGCGCATGCGCGGTGCGGGAGTCCCGCAGGGCGTACGTGGCTTCTGCCGGCACGCGTGCCGTGCAGTTTCGCTCCGACGCCGCGCGACTAGAGGCGCCCTCCCACTCAGCCAGCCGTGTCTCATCTTCTCGCCAACCGCGGCAGTCTAGACGCCTACCTGCGCGACTCGGGAAGCATGCCGGGAGATATCTCTACACTGTCTGACCGCGCGGGGCCGTGAAACGATACATTCTCAAGATGAACACGACGTTGAGAGTGGTGGAGGACATCGAGCGCTATTACACGCCGGTGCTCATCCTCCTCGGCTCGCTCGGCAACTCTGTCTCCGTCGTCGTGTTCTTCAGTACCAAGCTGCGCAAGCTGTCATCTAGCACCTACCTGGCGGCACTTGCCATCAGCGACACGGGCGTGCTCGGGTGCCTGCTCGCCAACTGGCTGGACATGGTCGCCGACACGGGCATCAAGTCGCGGCCCATCGTCTGCGAGGGCTTTCACTTCCTGCTGTACGCGTGCTGCTTCCTCAGCGCCTGGCTGGTGGCCGCCTTCACAGTCGAGAGGTTCTTCGCCGTGCTGTACCCGCTGCGGCGGCCCTCCGTGTGTACGGTGGCGCGCGCTCGCCAGGTGTTGCTCGCTCTGTCCGTGTGTGCCGCCGCCGCCTCGACGCCCGTCGTCTTCGTCGTGAAGCTCCAGCCCAAGCCCAACTCCTCCGAGTTGCTGTGCGACCTGGACCAAGAGCGCCGCGGCCTGGCGCACGCTTTCAACTACGCCGACACCGTCCTCACCTTCGTCGTGCCGTTCGCCGTCATAGTCAGTCTAAACATGTGCATCGTCAGTGCCGTATGGCGGCTCGCCTGGGTACGCCGCTCTATGACATTCACGTCGCCGCCGCGTGGGGACGTCACCACCGGCGCCCCGGACGGTGGCGTCTCGGCGGCCGCGTCCTCTTCCTCGCGCAGGAAGCATCACCAACATCTCCGCGCGTCCGGGTCACAGATGAAGGTCACTAAGATGCTACTGGTCGTGTCCACTGTGTTCCTGATCCTCAACTTGCCCGGCTACCTCTTCAGGATTGTCGGCTACGTGCAGGTGAGACGAGGCACGCCACTTATTTTCATCTACCCGATATACTTCACGAGACGCGATTTAAATACTGCCGCGTCAGTCCATGTTTGCCAACACTGCGGAGGTGATATCAAAATAAACTTGACGCAACCGTGTTTATAAGCAATATCTAGTTGTCAAACTTTCAAATGTTTAATTAATTAAAATAATCGTAACTAAATATTCACAAAATTTTGTGTAATGTTGACAACTAGATTTCAGGTTGCTATCTGTCATTACCTTTACAATAATGATATATACTGTGGCATGTCCCCAGTAGTGATATTATTTCAAACAAAATATTGTGGTAAGCCTAGAATTCCTATGATTCGGTACTGTATTTTAAAATAGTTTGATTCTTAACTGTTCACCTCCCTGAAACACAAGAGTTCACACTGAAGAAAACTTCAATTATATGGATTTTCTAAACAGAAATAAAAATTACTCAAGAAACTTGCGTCTTCAAATATTTGGTTCAACTGGTCGCTAACCTCAGTCACTCAGTACTGATTTTTAAAACAACTGCCTTAGATATCACGCCTGCCAGGTAGCCAACTATTGGGGTTAAAATACTGGCGACACATGTAATCACACAAACATTTATAAATTACGCAAAGTCGTGGCGACAGCAAGGAGACGCAAAACTGTAAGGTTTTATTGACTAGAACAAAACGTACAAAATTGGCGCACCACCAGTAATAATAATTCTTCCTGCCCACGGAAAGTAATATTTTTTTGACACCTACAAAATATTTTGTTAGTACTGACCCTGCCAGATATTTTTTGTGCTCAAAACATAAAACAGTAAGTAGCCACTATTAAAAATTGCCGCCACCATATAATAATATTTGTTTACAACAAAACTAAGTTTGCGGTGACCATTTTCTAAAAATTGTTTCTTTCGGCGCGTGAACCAAACTCAAAAACAAGACAGAAACGTAATCATTTGGCCCGCCAGCACGTTTTAGTCAACAGTACATGACACCAATAAATGAAATGGGATGTCGAAATACCTCTCTAAAGCGCCCACTGCAAACAGTAATACGAGATTTCGGAGAACTGTATTGGTAGCGGTTTCGGGCGAGCTTTGGCTGTTTGGCGGAGAGGTAAAAAAATTATTGAGCAGAGCTTACGATAATGGAGCCAATACCAGATATCGCCAGCCATCTATGCAACATTCGTCAGCCATTAAAGGCATTTAGCAAGATATACCACCATGCCGAGCAATCACATCGGTCTGGGTTAAACCAGATCACTGTCCTCTTTGATCTCACATTAGAGAATACCAAAGATAGAAATGAACACCAACCAAGATAAAGCTTCTTCAATGACAGTAATTTTACTGTGCTTATGGACATTTTAATAACAGAATTCATATCATTAAATTAACGATGATTTCAGTCAATAGCTGACAATACTAGGTATAATTCTGTGGACAATAGTTGTTATATTGTATTTCCATGTGTGTTCACACATTCTCGCATGTAAGTTTTTGTCTCTGACCAGTTTTTGAGCATTAAATATTTGCTGTTTCAATAAGCGAAGTGAAATTGACGTTATAGCGTTACAGGAAATTAAACCTACCATTCATTTACAAGCTTTAAGAAATGAATTATTAAATAATAACGCAAGCAACTTACAACCACCGAATGTAATTTACCAATGTGATACTATTATATATATATATATATATATATATATATATATATATATATATATATATATATACACACTACACGTTTAATATTTACTAAGTCAACTTGGAAATTAAGACAAGGTTCCGCATGTTGTACGCAATAAGCGAATTTTATAGGCAGCGAGTTTAAACCGAAAAAAAATAATTCTTCTCTCATTTACATAAAAAGTCACGTTCTTTCAAAAAACGAAAATCTTGCAATTAATTCTTAATAAGTGGATTACGACGAATATTATGATCAGTGAAGTAATTGGCTACGCAAGTAGGATTTTTTTAATGGTTGCCTTTTTGAAAACAGTGACGTAATTGGCTAACGAATGTAACAGAAACAAATTAAATAATTGGCATCTAGGTGCAAAATATTGGACCGCATTCGTAGTTTGCTGTGCATAAACATGAAAATAGAGTTGCACTAAAATCAACGATAATTGGCGATTCAACGAAAATTCACCCAACGGATTCTCAGTAATGCAGAAACCTAATAACGACACTAAACTTTTCTTAATGATTAAAATTATTTTTAAGTGTTGTGACTAACAGAGGTAACTGATTTTGGAAGGGAACATGGTGTTACAAGAAGCGGAATGAATTGCTAAAATGCCTATGCTTCAGTGAATTTAAATCCTACAGAATATGACAAGGATAACTGAAATGCGGAAAAGTCTTCGAAAACGCATAGTTATGGCATTCACCCGAACCAAACATTTGTACAAACCCTTGGGATGTCAAGAACTCGTGTGTGAATAAATAAATGACTATCGGTTTAAACACGATGATTATTTTAGGCGACAAATATTAATGTCATGAAAGAAAAATTATTAAGATAAATTAGTTGGGAGCCAGTGGCGCATTAACACAAAGCGAGCACGTGTACGTTACGACGGTAAATTTCAAATTAAATGACATTTTAAAATAATTTATTAGTGCTTTACTTACAGAGGTTTATTGGGGGTGAAATAAAACTGTTGCATTATGATGTGAAGCAGATGTCTCGATACGTTGTTAGAACGCAAAAATATTTTTTGAAACTAGAATAGCAACCAAATGTGGTGTTAAAATACATAAATAAATAAATAAATAATATATATATGTATATACGCGCACAAACACACATACAAACACACAAACGCACACAAACAATAATTCACTAGCAAAAACAAATGAAAACAAAAACTAACTCAGGTTCGTTTTACTACGCAAGTTTAGCGGCAAATAAATACTCTAATTACCTACTAGCAAAACCGCAAATCTAAAGGAGTTTCATAAAATGAAAACTGGAAATATAAAATTAATAAACATACAAGTAACTTGAAAAAGCACATTTGTATTGTTACGATGTTTATACTTATCGCAGCTAATGTGCATTTCAGCCGTTTCGCATTTATCAACAAAAATTAATATACAGTGTGAAAGTACTAACGAAACTTTGTAACTAATCTAAATAGTATTAATCAGGTGATATTTGTATATAGCCTATTGTGCACAACACATACATATACGCCCATAAAATGCGGGGTTACAGGAAATTAATTAGGAAAAAAAATCACTAGAAATACACAGTTTTTAAAACCACTAGTTACTGTTTTGTGTATAATGAAAAAAAAAATTACATAAAATTCCTTTACAATGAAGAGAATCGAATAACATTTTCATGCAAAGGAAAATGACTGCACATTTTTGCAGTAAATTTATGCAAGAAGTTACAGTTAATATTTCCAAAAAACTGTGGGAAATTACCAAACGAATGTCTAGAAAAATTCCTTCAAAATTAAGGAAAAATTCTTTACAAAATATTGCTTTCACCTATTTTTATTTTACTTTTATCATACACATTACAAAAAAAAAAACAGCACTAATCATATTGTTTTTAAAATTAATGCTGGGTTGGGATCGAATCACTGCACATTCCAATAAACTTCTGATTAGGAGACAGGCTATGCATAAAGTTCTGAGCTTGTCAAATTGTATTTTTCTACTTACTATTCGTAGAATTTCACAGTCGTGCATGAAAAACCTTACTGTACAAAGATGATATTTCATATTTTATCTAGGGGTAGATAGATTTCCCTTGCAAATGAGTGAATGTTGCCTTATTACACTCGTCGGAAAATATACCGGTACCTATGTTGTTATAGCGTAGTTCTTTATAAATCCACAGTTATGATATACTTAACAGACTGCAGTCAATACCAAAGCCCTGGTAATGCATTACACATCTGATGACAAACTTCGCTAGGACACAACCAAAAACATCTGCTTACTAATAACAGGCAAATGTTATACATTTTGGGAAGGCTTTCCTAGTAACAGGCTTTAAAAATATTTCACAGTAAATAATTTCCACAGAAAATTAATTGGCTTTGCTGTTACGTATTATAGGTTAATTTACGCCAACATTTATACATAAACACATGTTGACAAACCTTTGCGGACGGTATACACTACAATCAATGATCGATCGCACGAAGGATTTTATCCAAATGCCAAGCGAAAACGTTGCTAACGATAATCTTATGGAAAAAAGTAGCGTTAAGATAAATAACTAATCATATATAGAAGTCATTAGCTATATATTATAAGAAGATACCATTCCAACCATCGTTCAATGTTTTCAAAATATACCACGCCTTCATAAAAATATTTTGGAGCCCATCGAAATTGATAAAAAAAACAGCTTTTTCAAACTTCTCTAACTAGAAACATACCAACCTGATTCATAAATCAGGAACAGAGAAACATTCGTTTGGCTTTGCGCCATACTTTCTGCGAAAAATAATTATACGGTCACCGCTTCAAGTCATTTAGAGCTACGCGCATAAATGCGGCATTATTCTTGACCCAAGAAACAGCCTCGCCAAAATTAATTTAATTTTATTCTTTCCTGAGGACAATGAATTGTTTTACTCGAAAACTTCTCTTAACATTTTACTAATTATTATAATTTAATTTTTTAGCACAAGTACGACCGGATAAAATGAGGTGCGATTCGGACTTCATACGCACATGAACAAATGTTTTTTTTTTGTGACTTCATATCAAAATGTTATTTTATTTTAGTTGGAATTCCTGGTAAAATTATAACTATATTTCTTAATTAAAATTGTCCATAGCCAACACCACGTTACTTCACAATGACATTTAAACGAAAAGTAATTTCAGGAAACATTTGTTGTTTTCATTAAATTTAAAACTCGATAGATGAAGTGTAATATGATGGATGTGGTTTCTAATTTCCTAACTACAGTATTTTAAAAATTACTAAACACACGTGTAATACACTGGAGGGTTCTTTTTTTGTTTAATGTGGCGTACAGTATAAAATGCCTCACGCCCACTCATACGACACGCTCTGCAATAAAAAAAAATACCATGAGGCAACTAAACTAAGGTCACTCCCGTATTGTTGGCAGTACGCCAGCTTGAGCTGCGGAGGGCCACGGATTTAGATATCGAATGACATTAATTTCTGTGCCGTCGTAAAGGTAGTCTACATACCCCCAACGTATAACACATCAAATTCACCTTTTTTATGTAAATTGAAATAAATAAATCCATATCCAATCCACTAAAATTAATTTAATAATATCGTTGAGAACGAATGAAAAGATATATATATAAAATCAAGCCTGTGTTGAACACTATAAAAAGCTGAACTTGAACTGTTTTGCCTTAAATGGAAACTTTTGGTTAATGCTTTCTGTACGCAAGCCGAAATTTCTCATTAGTCTATTATACGAAAGTCCTGTGTTCAATAAAAAACAATACAGTTAAATGCTACTTAAATATTACTTTGTGTGATAATAACGGTATCAAAACCTAAAGGGAAACCTAGCGAGGCGCACAACGGTAAGACGTCGAACTCGCATTCGGGAGAACCTGACTTCGGTTTCCCGTGGTTTCTCGAAGTCGCTCCAGGCGAACTCTGGAATGATTCCTTGACAAAGGTCATGGTCAATTCCTCTCTTAGCTCCTGTCATATCAAGTTGTATCACCGTCTCTAATGACCTCGATGTCGAAGATACGTATTAAAGTCCACTTACCTACCTAAATGGAAAATTTATTATTGCTAACGGACATTTAAAACATATTTTAAATAATTGAAAACTATTCGTAAAAATTTCTCGCAATAGTAATTTGTCAAGATCACACAACCTTCAACAAATTAAAGCAAGATTTATACCATAAATGTTCGAAATCAGTATCCGACAACTACTTTTTGAGTATCACAAAATACAAAATAAAAAAGGTTCAATTGTAAATATTCCAATGATTGCTTTTACAAATAAAGCAACACAAATTTGAAAGAAATATATCACAATATTACGCGTTACAAATATAAATTCGGATACTTTTTTTTTTTTTTTTAGGTTGGGGGGATGCTATTAAATTTAGCATATTTAATAATCACTACAAAAAAAACTGGCTTAGTTTTATGCAAAAAAGTAATAAAAGAACGATTATCTAAATACATAAAACATATGCACTCTTTAAAATTAATTTATTATTTATAGCGATCAAAAAAATTTTAAATAAATAAAATTTGATGATGAATACAACATGCAATTAAGATGAGACTAAAATACCAACCAGATTGTTTCCTCTTTATACCTCAAAGTTTACATAATTTTTGCATTTGGATAAACATGGATGTAGTGATTTTTTAAAAGTAATTATAATTAATGAATAATCAAGGAAGAAGAACGATCAACTAATCGTTCAGACAAGGAAATAACTGTTAGGCCTACTATGTTCCTGAAAACTGTCACGGAAAACAAACTGACATAAAATAACGCAAATGTTTCACAACGTTCGTACCAGATGAACTTCTGAAGATATCGTGAAACTTAACGTTGCAACACATACCTACGCCTAGTAACAAACTAGATGACAGTTTCACTGCAATTTTAACTAAAACTATCTCACTAATTTTTTTTTGCCTGAATGTGTAGTTCTGTTTTTCAATTTAGCTGTTACAACAAAATCTCAAACAAATAGTCATGCTTTTAGAACAATTTACATTTTCTGCCTGTATATCTATAAGAAATGAAGGGGTAATGCCATATTTCATGATTTTTTAAAATATTTTCTTATCTGAAAAAAAAAATTAAGAAAACAGCACCTTGCTGTAGTTCAAGGCAACCAGACGTACTCAGTTTCCATGATAAAGTCCCCTAAAACTCGACAGTTTCTGAAAATGGGAGCATAGTCTACATTGCAGTGTGGAAATTACGAATGTGTGACAGACAAACGCTTAAAACACCAATTGAAATCTACCCGCTTTTGAAACTGCAACATAATCCTAGATAATGTGATTTGCCTACTTATATATGAACAAACGTTTAAAGAGAATGATGCATTTGTTCGTGATCTCTTGCGTCGCAAGTAAACGTACGAGATTTAGGTGTCAGAGATTGTTCTTCAGTAATACGTTACTCGACAAACATTTTTGCTCAGAAAGTTAACAAAAATTAGTGTCTACGCTTGCTATTCTTAGGATTATACAAATTTGCTTCGAGAAATCTACAATTTTAAACTGATGCTTCTACAGCTGAAACACGTACAATTTCTTCTTAACTTAACCAAGAAAATCTAACTTAAAACAATTTTTGAAAACGTACACGGCACATTAAAAAGGTTTCAGAAGTATTAAACAACTGACGAGTGAGTACTAGCGTTTTAATGTATTCTAATAGTCAATACAAAGTTTTCCTCAACAATTGCAGGCTTTGTCTCACTATAGTAAAAATACTGCTGCAAACACGTAAGTCGCTCACTAATGACGTATTTTTGCAAATAATTACCAATACCAGTACTAACCGAAAAGTTGCTAAATATTTCTTAAACTACTTTTAATATGCTGCGTGTAAAACAGCATAAAATTAGAACTCGGCTAATTCATTACTAAGTTGCACGTATCTCTCACTTTCAGAAATATTTCGACGTTTGAAGTGCTGTATTACTGAAACCTTCATAGTTTTGTTCCACGGAACTACAGTGAGGTGGTTGCTGTCTTTTTCTGAAGAAAAAAAAATAGTGAAATATATGGTCTTATGTCTCGAGTAAGAACGGTTGGATTTCTCAAGCATATAAAAGTGTACTCCTAGAAAACCGCTGTTATTTATAAAAATAAAGTAAATAAAGAAACATTCTTCCCGAGCGATGTATTTTTGGGTACAATCTTTGAAGCAAAAATTTCGTATATTTGGTATCGGCGCAAGAAACCACACTAAACAAATGCAATACACGGGCAAAATGTACACTTTAAAAATAGTTTGTAAACCACGTGCGTATAGGAGCGCTAAGAAAGTAGGTATGGTAGAATTGTTTTCCAGATATCCATAGTAGCACTAATAAACTTTGTTATACAACAGTCAATTGTTAACTAAAGTTACTAGACTAGTATTGTAACAAGTGTAAAAGTTTGCGTATTTACAAGACGGCAGTATGGTATAACTGTCCCATACTGCGTTTAGGTTAACTACTTCGTAAATATTTTAGGAAGTTCTTTACAGTGTATGCTTGTAGGGTTGACGATTTCCGGTGCTACTATTTTCCTTTTTCAATTTTATATTAAGATTTATATTTAGATTACCAAAACGCTAGGTCTTTGAATTGAAGCCCGAGGTGTTACTTTATGTTCCACGCCTTCTTAAAGCCACTAATGTTGCAACTTCGCCAAGTCAAGATTTGTGCAAAGAAAACAAAGCTAACTTTGATGTAATTAACTTAAAGGGAGAAGGGGGAAACAGGTAAGTAAACACGTTACTTGCAGGACAAACGGACCACCTCCCGCTGACTAAGCTCAACAAGACGTGTATATTAGACCTAAAACACTGCTGAACACTAGCAGCTGCCCGCGAATGTTTACACTTCGTGCTTGTATTTACTCGAAACTGCTAACATCCCAGCCTCTATAAACCTCCATTTCAGCAACATTCCCCTACATCGAGCAGTTACAATCCGTTCACAAGCTTACATCGTGGAACTAAAGGCCGCGGAAGTTTGCTTGGAAGGCTCCGTGTAACCTTGCACGGCCGCTGGCGCGCGTACTTCTATGAAAGATTCAGCAGAGTGCTAGCCGATACATGGACGTCATTTGCAATATTCTATAGAGAATTTGCTGCAAGGTAGGAAATTTTAACCACTCATAAAGGCGTTTAACTACATCTACTGAAGGCACTTAAGCTGTGTTTTGAAAGAAACAGTGAAAAAATATAAACATCCGTTGAATATGTTTACCCTAAACATTTCTAACTTAATATTATTTATTTACATGTTTATTCTCTACATATTTTCATTTACGTCTGCAGTATTCTAAGCAAATACATCTTGAGAAATTTTCTCGCATTTAATTGTGTTACAAGAAGTATCGTGTGACAGGTCATTCCAGAGAAACCTTCTTAACTTCCAGCATTGAAGCTTCCAGCAGGCCTTCTACAGAACATTTTATCATGTTTATCATGGTACACGGTCTGTAGGACTACTAAAACCATTTCCGGCAGTTTACGAAGAGCAACACGTCAGGATTGGCGTAGTAAACCTCAAGGATGTTAGTAAACGGCTCCATATTTCATGAGATTCGAGAGGCGTGTTGCTTTGCACAATATACCACTAATGTTAAGAAGTTCCGGTGGCTGGAAACTACTTATTTACCTCTAATAAATGTTATGTTTTTCTACTAACGCTGCTGCACATTGACAGGTTCATAAAAGATCTTTGAAAGATTTTTGCAATGGGAACTATGACAAGATGAGTATTCATAGATATACGCAATTGCTTGCGAATGTTGCCAAGTCGCAGATAAACCCACAAAAACATAAAAATACAAAGAAAATAGAAAATGCAACGAAAATACGAAAAAATTAACTAAATAAGACCAGATATGGTCTTTGTCAACAAACACACAAATAATTCCAGAAATAGGAATATAGTCAGTATAGAGGCTAACAGAAACAAAAACAAAAAAACAGACAGAACAAAGTATATGAACAGGACAACGATGATGGACAAAAAACGACGAGGACAACACAAATGATCACAGCGACAGAAAATATTGTAGGCGAGACAGTACAACGAGAACAACACAGACGAAGATAGCAGACCTTTGTTTTTCAGTCGTCGCAGTCAAACTGTTCGTGATCGTCAGACTGTTCGTGTGCCTGAAGACGGGAACAGATTTCAGTTCCCGAAACGTCGTATCTGTTGTCGAAGAGAAGCTGCTATCTTCGTCTGTGTTGTTTTCGTTGTGCTGTCTCGCCTACAATATTTTCTGTCGCTGTGTTCAATTGAGTTGTCCTCGTCGTTTTTTGTCCATCATCATTGTCCTGTTCATATACTTTGTTCTGTCTGATTTTTGTTTTTGTTAGTCTCTTTTATCTTATACTGACTATATTCCCATTCTGGAATTATTTATGTGTGTGTTGACAAAGACCATATCTGGTCTTATTTAGTTAATTTTTTTCGTATTTTTGTTGCATTTTTTATTTTCTTTGTATTTTTATGTTTTTGTGGGTTTATCTGCGACTTGGCAACATTCGCAATCAACTGCGTATATCTATGAATACTCATCGGGTTCATAAATAATATCGGATCTAATATGCATTGAAATTTAATATTGCAAATTTCTTTCTTTAATACTGCTTCAAGCTAATCACTATACACGTCTACCTGTATTGTCACTTGCTATGTAGGGCCGTAAAATTGTATATTTCCACAGCAAAACGTCATTACGAGAAATGACGCCCGTTAATAAAAGAAGATTACTACTAACGTGCTTCACTCTCCCAACTTCTCTCTGTCTCTCTCTCTCTCTCTTTCTTGCTCACCCAGAAGTCCCGCCAGTCTCTCTTTACTAAATTCCACAGGTACTTCACCGCGCACTATACCTACTTTAATTTTAATCCTGGCCTTCACCCGAATCTTCTCTTCCCACGTCGCAGCCCAACCTCGACATCATTGTCACCCACACCTGCCAGCACCGACGTCCCTTGTTGCCCCATTACCGCCCTCGTCAAACCATAGGCACTCGCCGAGCTTAGGACTCCGACAACCATAAACTCCAGGACTCGGGGGAAAATTGCCCGTATGTGTCTACGGTTTATAAGGTCCTCAAGCGACGTGACAAGAAGGGTCTATCTCGACCGTTCTGAACGTAAACAACCTATAGTTCTTGCAGGCGGCACGAACGTTGGCATTCCTCTGTTGTGGCTACGAATCACCTGGAAGATATCCATGCATGTCTGTTATCAACAGTAGTAATGTCACCGTACATAGACCAATTAACGTTCCATAGGATTTTCGCTCGTAGCCCTGGAAGAAACAAAGTCACACGCCCAGTCAATGGGCCTGGAAGGAGGATGAGGGGAGAGCTTGGAAACTGTATTTTGTATATTGCGCGGTCTTCAAAGCAATGTCGCTTGACTCGTTAAATCATATAGTTACGATTTGTTACCGACAAGCGTAAAACTCAAATAAAAACACATTCCTAAAAAATCTAATATCTCATACACACACACGCGCCTTCATACAGAACTTTCAACTTCATTACCTCCCAAATTATACTCTATATGGTTTCAGCTGCAAATAATATTAAGGTTAATTTACCTTTATTTTAATGTAAGGTACTACAAATTCTGGAGAGTTTATTCCTCCCGTGGAAATAACAAAAGTTCAGGCAGAGTGTTTTATGTTAGTAGCTTTACAGATCATTCCAGGTTTATCTTTGAATGCACCATACAAAATGTATTTCCTTAACGCCCGTCAAAAAAGTCAAACAACAGTGCTCAAAACACGCGTTTCCCTCCACTCATTTACGATGTCTCTACTAGGCACCACCGTGAGTTATGAAAAAAAAATAATAACAATAAAAATCTAATAAAACTTTTTAGTACATAAAAAGGCAGAGGATACATTACTGATTGTAGCTGTGTACTACCACATCTTCTCTCAGCTTTCCTGTACTAAGCTCCTGCAACATCGCAGCAGCTACTGTAATTATATCAAAGTTCCCGTATCGAGTTTCCACTTGGCCTAACTTTCCAGACTGTCTGAACTAAACACAGATTAAGAAACTTTTATTACGGTAGCTACTACCTTAGAAGTTAACATATTCCCAAGTAACACAATTGGTGTTATAACTAATTTGTGAACTTCAATTTCGAAAATTGCATTGTACAAATTATCAGTTTGTTAGTTAAGTTAAATTCTAATTATTTTTAATACTGTCGTACACATGCTTCCCCTGAAATACTTTATAATTTATCAGTCTAACCAAGTGAAGAGGCTTCGTGCCAATCCACTTGAAAATAAATTACGCAAAACAAATAAGTTACTGTGAAACTAAATAATCCAAATTTATACAGTGGGCTAACTGGATTTATTAATTTATAAATATGCTATATTTATAAGAATCAACATGTAAAAAATTACATTAATTTTCACACAAATTAAATACGTGTTGCCATCAGTCCTACATAATATATATGTTATTTCATTTAGTAAGAGCATTGTGAAGAAACATTTTTTTTTTTTATTCAGCACCGATTACAACCACGTAATATTGGACCCATTAATTGTCAACACATTATTACTGTATAGCATCAAGCCAAATAGTTGAACATTAAACTACTACTTTTATGTCACAGAAGCTGCACCGACAATAAACGACGTAATTAAGAAAAAACCGCTGGAAATCTATGGCGGACTCTAAAGGAAGTGCTATATCGTATAATCTGAAAGGTTCAAAAGCTAGTGCTACGCAGCTCAGTATAACAAAATAAGTATAATTTGACATATATGCACCACACGGGTAAGCAAAATCCATAGTTCACACAAGACATATAATAAAAAAAAGTTATCTTCCGAAACTGAATTTCCACAGTGTTCTGCGCCTGAAATTCAAACAATACGTGACGATCTCAAAGCATCGAGTTAATGGATGGGATGGAGGGTCAAAATTATATAGGTCTATGTAGATGAGAGACGTTTGTAAATACTACTAATTGCGTATGATAAACATTCCATGGGTAATGTACCAACACTAGAACTAAGGACCACGAAGCCATAAGGACTTCCGTTGTTTATTAAGCAAAGGAGCAATGCAAAACGGCCATCATTGCATGAGAAAACAGCGGGGAGAAAACGTATAAATAATCAAAGAGGCGATCTTAGGAATAGAAGGTTTTCTTCTAATCGAATGGCGTGAGATTATAAGCTTGAGGTAGAACCGCATTAAGGGCACTGCCTATCTGAGAACCGTGACATTAGTAAGGATAGAGAATTACATGTTAAATTATATTCAGCGGTGCTCAGTCATTTTTAATTACAACGTTTTTGCATGCAAACCATTTTCTGCATTTCGAAAAGGAGAATATTGCAAGAGGAACAAAAATGTAGGAGAAATTGTTTAGATTTTTTTACAGTAAAAAGTAGGTGTACTTACATGTTCGCAGTTTTCGGATATAAAAAAAACGTTTTAAAGAATCCCATAGCAGTGTGTCTCACCCATGTGAACAAAAAAAGTCACTAGTGACATATATCAAAGTTCGACAGGTACTGAGGCACATTGGAGATATTTTAACATGTAATTTATCACATCCTTGCTCGCGCCAGAAATCTGAGGTAGGCAGTGCCCTTATGGAAGTGATGCGGACCTGATATATGTTACGTAGTGGTGGAAAAACAAACTTCGTAGGATAAATATTCCCGATGCTTCACAGCTGGGGTTAATTGAATGCTCCGAGCAAGTCATTGTAACTAATACATGCCACAAAAATAATGCAAAAGTTTAGTGCGTGTCGTGACAGACCGACTGAATTAATATTACTTTACCGGTTAACGTAACGTTGCAAGCAACTGTCCTACTTTTATTTTTTACCGGAACTGCGTTAATTACTGTTTTGTTGTAGACTTTGAGAGTTGTAAATAAATTACTACATCAAACTTAATAGCGTGCATTTATTAAAATGAAGGCGGTGTGAAAATACTACTCTCAGCAGTCGAAATGTTGCTGTAAGTCATATGCTTAACACATATCATCCTCCCAGAACACTAAAACAAAATTAATGGAGCAAGAGCCTCAATGGGATAATAGCAAACGATAACATTAGTTCCAAACAGCAAAATGACTAAAACCGACAGAGCTTACTGCCAAACTAATATTTAAACAAACCATTTTGGAACGTATTAAAAAATCCGTCAACTACCCGTTAAGTGCCGGACATCACGAAACGTATGCACGGGATGACAAACGTCAAAACTTTAACAATACGCTGCCATTCAAAGTGTTAAGTAATATTTTATAGGCTCAGTTCTTTTGTTGTCATTAAATAGCAGCAGTATAACAATATGATTGCGCGAAAGTCTTCATAGGGTATGAAAGCTAAGTACAATAGTAACTGCGACGTTTCAGATACATCAAAATGACCGTCTATGCAGATCTACACTAAATAGTAGGTTAACTTAAAATACGAATTCATATTCTGGAAATTAAATACGACGCCTAAGCCCCAGTAGGCATGAAATTATACGAATCCCATGGGCGAAGTGGATTTTCACAACAAATTAGATACAAATTTCGTATATAATAAACTATCTCATAATCTGAGAAGTAAAATACTAGTGCAGCTGATAAAATAAGTGTGCTTTTACGTAAGGTATAATTTTACATGTATCAAGTTTAATAAATAAATACTGATTAGCCACATTCATACGAGATCACACAAGCAATAAAATAAAATGATTCACTTTCGAAATTTCCCAGGTTTCTGCGTCTACACATTCCAAAATAGTAGGTAAGAAAATTATGTAAAATCCCAACATTTATAATACTAAAAGTGGAATATAAGCAGATGAAAAAAAAAAAAAAGGCCAGCGACACCTGCGTACAGTTCAAAACCCTGGGAAGCAACACCACCATACACAACGCACCCATAGGTCCGTCGTCGGCGCCTGGTCTGTTTGACGTCATATATCAGTAGCACGATTACACAGCACATAGCAGCGGTACTGCGGGTAAAGGTGTCACCAGGCGTAGCAGCGACCACGAGTGAACGGCAAATACAGATTCTTGGGACGACGGAACAATCCTGATAAATAGAACTATATTTTGTGTTCGTCGTGCGAACCGCGAGTTCCAAAAGAAAATCCATGCACAAAGTTGACTCTACTCCGTTTAACGTTTCATAACTTTCTTTCTGCTGGCACGTTAAAGCCACGCTAGGTAGTTTTTTTCACATTGGTGCAAAACATTTCAAAACTATATTAACGGACTGCTTTGAAAAAAAAAAAAAAAAAAGGTCAAACAGTCAAACGATGCACAACTCTACGTAGCGGCTTTGCAAAATGATGCACAGTTCGTTCGTAACAAATTATTTTGTTCGATTTTGGAATATTTTCGTAACGAATTTGGTAAACCTTTGGATGCAAAAATCTGAAAAACTATCAAGAGTATTTATACTATATATATATATATATATATATATATATATATATATATATATATATATATATATATATATATACAAAATATGATATATTTGTGACAAAACAATGCAAGGATTCTTCGATACGAAAATTATCTTGCTTTAAAAATAATATTTTCAAAATCAATGTAAAACTACAGGGCGTGGCCTTAAAATGACATTTAGCGCTAAAAGCATCAGTTTAAGGCGGCAGTTTTGTTTGAAATGTTTTTTCTTAAAGCATAAAATTGTACGGTTTCGACTAGAACGTCAACTAACCATAATTTCGTTAATTGCGTAATAAGCTAAAACTACAGTATTTACTGCCTTGAAGAAATCACACAACATGGAGAAGACGACTCTAATTGCCAGACATACTTTTCATATCTGCTCTCGTTTAGGCGTACAAAATTAATATAGGTAAAAAAAAAAAGTAGAAACCAGAGAGCATGGCCTTAAAGTAGGTTTCTCAAAGGCAATTTAAAAAAATCCCTAGACAATGTTTGCCAACTTTCTGGGCAAAATTTTTCTCTGAAGTAACATCTTTCTGAAGAACAATCTCCGACTCCGAAATTTCACATATTTAATTGCGGCGCACGATATCACGGTTAGTAATTTTTTTGTGAATCTTCTGACAAATCAATAAAAAATTTCCCTTCTTGAAATATCCTGTTCAATTGCATCGTTCTGGGCAAATTTTTGCTATGAAGTTGGTGAATTTCATTATCTAATGATGCTGTTTTGTAACTTTTTCCGTATTGATATTCAATAATGTGTAGAGTTCAATTGGTGAATTTAAGCGTTTATTATCAACCATACACTCTTAAGGTGAAGCCCCAGATAGGTTGAGTTTGAGTGTGTGAGGTACAAATTGAATGGAGAGCTAAGGACACCGATTGCCTGCTTATGTAACTTAATACATTTACACTACGCGCTTACCTGGCTAGCAGTACTACTATTACCCTTACGTGGGAAGTATCGTTTAAAGTCCAATACATGTTTTTATATGTGATTTTCTCGAAACCAATTGGTACTTTCCCCACATAAGGCAGTCTAAAAAACTACGGGGTATAAAATCATATGTGTAATCAGCGTATTGAATTAGTAAGCTTATAGCAAAATAGTTTTAAGAGTATGTCCTTTCGCGAGTACAGAAATGTAGTCCTGGCGAAAAAAAAGGAAGGGATCTAGATGTTGAATTACACTGTGTGTGGCTCAGTACCTGTCGAACCTACAAATATGACAGCATAGCGTTTTTTTTTTTTTGTTAATCTTGGTGCTGTCCGCATTGCTATAGGATCTCTTAGCGCGATTTTATAAATCTCTAGCAACTATAAACAAATATATTTTTTCACTACAAAAGCAGGGGCTGCGGTGGTCGAGGGGTCAGACCTCTCACCACCCACCTAGGCGATCCGGGTTCGATCCCCAGCGGGTTCGGTCCCAGATTTTCCGTATGTGGGGAATGAGGTGGAAGTTGCCGTTGGCCAGCAGGTTATCTCGAGGAACTTCCGTTTCCTCCACCTTTTTCATTCCGTCGCTGCTATGTTTTGTATTTTTTTTTTATTTCTGAAATATGAATATTTTTTTTCGCTACTTTTAAAATATTCTTTTTAAAATACAAGACATATTTACATTAGGTTTTTATATACTTAAAGCCCTAGCCCGTGACTTTACTTTCACTGTGAATTATTTCGTTTCATTATGTTGATTGGTTTTCGGGGGTGTATAAACTAAAAACATGCAAATTTGGACTTTGAAATGCCATTATGGGAAAACTGGCGAAGCTGAAATATTTTTGTAAGAGGAAAATGTACTCTCAAGTAACGTTTACAAAACTAACACTGTTTCATACAAACATAAAATTATGATTTTTACCATCTTGAATGATCTTAAGGCCGCCACATGCCTTGAGTGGTTTTGCGCGTTAGAGACTCGGAAGCGATAAGGATATACGGGCGACCTTGAAGCGCGCATTAAATTCCGCATCGCCACAACGGGCCAAGTGCTGAATTAGCGTGCAATACTCCCACCGATCCATTTTTACTATGTGACTAATTGGTGACTGCATAATTGTATTGGTGAAAAGTCTGCATCAAAGTTCAGTGCACGTTTATATCTGAGGTTCACTTACATCCGGTTAGTACATTTTAAATTACGGCAGTATGAAAATGACGTATTCAGTTATTTTGGAGCGCTTGGAAACAATGCTTTAAATGAGCATGGTGTCTTAACAACGACATTCCGCTCTTGTCAAAAGTGTTTTCTATACGTACATTGCTACAATGTGCACATGTGAAATACTTCCGTAGTAAAAGTATTTCCCCGCACATGGCAAAGTATTTGCAGCGCGTGCAGGCGGCGATCTTAGGAAGGTCATCTGGCTAGACATACGTTGTGTCTTCGCGACCTATAAACGCGAAGAGGGCGACGCAGTCACGCGCAACACTTCCCGTCACTTTCTTCCAGATGCATTTCGCTGAACGAGCGTGCAGTCTGCTCGTTTATGAGACATTCAGGGTTGACCCTACCGCTTTATGACTTAATAATAAAGATTAAGGTTTGCAACTCGTGCTTTTACCATTAAGAGGATTCTGCGTCAGGGCGTTCATAACTTTAATTGACCACGAGAACAGCCAACGACGCCTTTTTCCGTTGCGAGAAAATAAGTTCAAGAGATTATTGAAGTATCCGAGATGGTTACACAGAGACGTTCACCGGGTTTCAAATATATACCGAAGCTTTGCACATCGTTCGGCAACCTGATTAGGCACCACCTCAATAATATATCACATTAGTTTCGATTTTCAACTGTTTCAAAACTTTATTCCACGTCGCACATAATTGAAAGCCCCAGAAACGATACGCAGTACAAATTAGTTAGTAACCAAAATAATATAAAAAACACCTGTCAACTTCAGCATATTTCAAGATGTATTTAAGCAACAAAGCTAGACTTCATAAGGCGGAAACGAATGCCGAGGTTTTAGTTTCGATGTTGGGACTGAAAGCATTCGTCAAAGTATGGTGTATTGATTGCGTTTGTTGAATCGCCTGCGATGGCACAATAGGTTCATTTCACAGTCGGAGAGCTTTTTGTTTGCTAAATCAATCCGACAGCACGACAAACACAAACTTCTTCAAATGAAATTACTCGGCAGATACAAATGGACACCCCGGCGTGGCATTCATGTGAGGAGAGCATACGATAACTAGGACACGGAGTCTACGAGGCCGATATACCGCACCAACGTCGCCACAGGTGCCACACGTTAAGTTCAACATTTTGTAAATGAGCATTTTTATAAAGGCATAGAACATTGTACCTTTAGTACCTTGCAACATTTTAAATAGATTACATTTTGTTTCATTTCAATAACTGTACAGTACTAAATGCAATATTTTTAATGCCATTTTATGCAATAGCTGCGTTTCTAAAAGGTTGAACTCAGCGTGCGGCATCTACAGCGAGATAGAAGTAAAGTGTCTGGCTGCTTGTGAAGCACTGCAACTAACTGCACAATGTATACAGCTCGTTTATGTGTCACCGTAACTACAAAAATTTATAAACATACTATTTAAATTGTATATAAATTGACGAATCTTTACAATTTGTAACGCTACCAATAGTTCATTTGATTCAATATTAACATATTTTACAAAACTAATTAATTGGTAAAACAACTGTGAAAGTTACAGGAAGATCATATTACTAGAGAACCTTATTTTAGATAATACGTCACGATAATACCTATTCTTGTATGTAAGAAAACGTAAGTAATTTAGATATAGTAAAAATTTTAGAACTTATGCGTAAATATTTGCTTTACTAACTATTTATGGCGGAATCACATGAACATAAAATTAATACTACAATTATCATACACAAAATTTTTGATATTTCTTTACATACAAGCATATAAATTGTTTTGAAGAATAAGCTTGAAGGAAGGCTTCTCGCACAATGTTGTTCCCAAAGCATCAATAGCGGAAAACGCATTTTATATAGACAAATTAAAGACTTAATAAATGTTTTAAACAAGTTACATGTTAAATTCTTATTATTTTTTTTCAGTGTTACAAATTACACACACACCTGTTTCAAATACAATTCAAATGTACCATTTTGACAGTCATAGTTTCGGCAACAGTTTTTTTTTCTGCATATTGTACGGTTAAGTACAGTGCACCGCAGGCAGTTACTATAAATCTACGTTAAGAGTAACGACTCTCTTGATAGTTTAATTGGGCTTACCTTAGGGGCCAAAGTCGCTACACAGGATAGCAAAATAGCTTGAAAATGCAAAATCTTTTAAGTTCCACCGAAGTTCTTAAACTTCTCATAGTAAACCAGCATGACTCTAAAAGAAAATATTACACAACTTTCTTATACTTTTTGAGGGAAAATGCAAGTAAAGAGACATAGTGAATTTGCGAGCGGTATATTTCGATCTGATTGTACGGGGCCGAGGTGACCATTCACCTCCCACCATGGCGATCCGGGTTCGATTACCGACGAGGTTGGTCCCCAAATGTTTGCATGTGGGAATCGTGCCGGACGATGCAGATAGTCGGCGGGTTTTCTCGGGGATATCCCGTTTCCCCACCCTTCATTTCGGCGCTGCTCCATACTGACCTCATGTCACCCCTCACCAGCGCTAGATACCTCGAGGTTAAGCGTTGACCAAAATCTCTCTTTCTCTCTCTCTCTTCCTCTCTCTATCTCACGATATGATCGCAAAAGAAAGTATCTAAATACCAAAATACTACCATAATCTTAACAGTTTTTGAGTGGTTAAAAACTTCAATTCAGAGCGAAGAAATATTTTTAGATAATTTGTACAGCTAACACACTTATTCTCATCACAACATTAAATCTGTAGAACAATAATTTCTCTAGTAGTACGAAGAAAATCACAAATATTGCATACAGCAGAAGAATTTTCAAGCCGGCAATGGCAAGTGGTGGTTTTTAAACCGAACGAGAGAGAAAGAAGGAGGGTGGGAAAAAGAGAGTAAGAGAGAGTAAAAAAGGGGGGAGGAACTAAAAGATAAAAAGTTTGCTACCAACAAGGTTATCCTACACAATATGGCGTGTTATAAAAGTCACCCGTCCTAGCGTGAGCGTATGTTAATGAAGACTCTCACTACCTACTACATATATAAATTAAAATTAAATCATATACCAATATATAATTCCTTATATGTCTCTAACAGCACAAAAACACTTTCAAACGAGCCAGCAAGACACAAATACAACAGCGGAAAAAGGAATCTACTTGCTTAACAAGTACTGAAAGAAATAAAATATTTCTCTGGTATTTCTCCCAAGAAGGGAAGTGGAAATTCTTTGATACAATAACTATCGCGACAAAGCACAAGCTTCATGCTGTGGCAACAGTAGCTTGGTGACTACGTATTCTGTCTGTCTTCCCAGCAAAAGCAATACTTTTAAACATTCCGAGCTCTGAAAGTGACGGTATCTCGTTTACGCATCAGAAAACTAAACACTTGTTAACTGAAAACGGAAAACAAGAAAGTCCAAACGTTCCAGTGGTTGGTTCCAGCTTTTATGTATTCGGGGGGAAAAACAGATGCATATTGGGAGGGAAAATGTCGGTGATTCGTGTCAAAGGGATGTTTATCTGATTGAGGAGCTTTCGTCAGAAAATGCGGATGATACAAAAAAAAACCTCGTTTGAAATAAATGATCCTAAGCGGTTTTGTTAATGGCCGGGTAGAATTATCGATACCACGTTATTTCTGTTCCCCTTCCTCCCTAAAAAAAAAAAAAAAAAAAGAAACTATAAAAGCCCAGCGGTGGCGCGCCGAGTGGAATGAGCTGTCAATAGCTCTCAAAGAGAATCGCTACGAGCCAATTTTCTAATCTAAATGGTTATGCGATGAATCATACTAGGAAAAACGTAAAAAGTGAAACGCGTATCGCAGATGATGGTAGTATACAAAGGCTAAATTTAAACTACTACCAAAATACCTTGTATCGTAAACAAAAACAGAATATCAACTAAATAGTGAATGATAAAAAAAAGTACACACATAAAAAAACCTTCTGATTCTCAGGCACAAAAAACAGTATCTGTAGTAATACATTAATGCATTTGCACTTGCTTAAAGTGCCTGTCCTGTTGTAGGCAGTGCCCCAAGTAACAAACACGTTACAGGAAGCTAAATAAGTTCAAAAGTAATCATGTTGCATACGTGCAGTTGTATGGCGAACTCATAACGAGACATCTAGGATTACATTTCTTTGAGAATAAAATAATAAATAAACAAATTTCGCTACTGTTAAAAATTTCAGTGTCACACTCCCAGCCCTCCAAACCCCACAGGTGATAAGTCTTATCAGTTACATGGTTGTCTGTAGCGTTGTCTGATAATCTCCCTAAATCATAAAGATACAGAAATAATGACATATTTTAAACGGAAGTGTGGGTTTTAATTGAACGGTTCTGCACGGTGGCTGATGATTTCTTCAATGGCCGTTCTGAACGCAGAAGGGACGACAAAGTAAAAATATAGAACGAAAACTTTCCACAAAAATTCTTGACCCGGCCAGGAAAGACGTACAACATCCTGACACGACTATGATTTAATAGGCTGCGTCACATCTTTTGCTAATGATATTTATTTTCGTTTAGTAAATTAAGAATGTGAGAAATAACCGACAATGTTTCTTTTTAGAAACATTACATTTTCCTATCAGGTGCGTATTATTGGATGAAATCGATACTGGGAGTTATTTAGTGTTTATTAATTAAATCTTGCCAAAATTTTAATAATGAAGGAAGTAAGAAAAACTCATAATAAGTGGCATAGGCTCTTAAAGAGTAATAACAACGGGCTGAGACTCAAATTTAGTTGGTTCCAGTATCAGTAAAACATACACCAAATTATTTTCGAAGTATTTTAGTCACTCCAATGATTATAATAACCGCCACTGACTTAACTTCGCGCCAAATAGGAGTTGTGGGCTGCGAGAACGGCAGGTCAAATCAGACATGACTTTGTTTTCCCGTTTCTCTCTCTTCTGCCATCACAGTCCGATTGTCGAGCGTATATCCCTCCGTGGATTGTTTTACGACAGCCCAATAAGCCGGGAAGTAGAAAGCAATCAAGCACACGAACATTAAGCTTACCAGCAAGCTGCCCAGAGGCGAATGAGACGGCAGCAGTAGGACGACATAAATCAACTGAAAAATGCTCCCAGGTCAATGGAAAGCTCCCCTACTAACTCAAGCCAAAGATTTGTGTATTGAAAAGAAAATTCTCCAATATTTATACCGTTCGTCGAAAGTTCGTAGCCCAGTTTTTTTACGATCAGGTCTTCCTTGGCAATCCAACACGCTAAGGCGCGTACGGCAATGATAATTAAATCCTGAATTCCAATGTATTTACGGACAGTTTACGTAATACATATCCAATAGCGTGTTTTTATCGCAGTTATGCGATTTTGAAGCCTACAGTACATTGAAATTTAAGTAAGGAACTGAACACAGTCTTCAGACTCTCTGGATTTTTAAAAAACCTTGGCAAACTTCAATAGAGCTCTAATCATTAAAGACAGGACATTTTGCGAAACTATTTTTGCAACTCTTTGTTTCAGTGCCTTCTTGGTCACTGATTGGATGTTGTAACTCGCAGTCTTGAGGTTCTATCCGCATCAATCACAGACGTGTGGTGTCTCAATAAACTTTGTTATGATTGGCACAGTCAAATGAGAAACCACTCTGCACAAATAAACCCAGCCAATACAATAGATGTGCGCGTGTGCACGAATGGCACTGAAACAAAATCATGCAACATTTTTTTTTCGCGTAAACTTCCTGTCTCTAGTCATCACATGAAAAAATAATGCACAAGATTGACTTAATATTATAAAAAGAAAAATACTATAGACGTTTCTCAATATATTCTTAACATCAGTTACTTCCGCCAACATTCCAATATTTCCCCCACGTGAATAATAAAGGATGACTTTCAGTACGAAATATCGGCACTTGGAAATACTTGGAAATGTCGCTTTACGGTACGTTCTTACGGAAACCGAATTCTTATACACAGTTTACAATCACACATGATACCTTTTTGATGTTTAACTCGGCGAACCATAAATCCAAGTAGCCCAGCTCAAGGTGGCAGTAAAAATTGATGATCCTCCGACGATAGTAACACTATTCGTGACGTCGCGTGCGTCACATAAACGCCTAGTGGGAGCACGTGGCATAAAAGTTAATTAAATACTAAGTTGTAAATCTCAAATTCGACAGAAATCCTTCTCCCTGTTGTTCTTATTAATTTAAAGACTTACAGACATCGCAAAGGCTGCAACTGTGAATAAGTTATATAGGCATTCTCGATGCCAAAATAACATCCCACAAAGCATTTACCAAAGTTTATAAATCACACCAAGTAAATATAATACATACTAGTCAAACTAAAACAGGAGAAGAAATTATACTGAATTATCACGTAAATTACGATGAAATGTGATCTAATATAAAAATATCCGAGAAAATGTAATTTTTATTTGCCATGGCATAATCCCGATTCAGGTAATTTAAATAATCAAGCAATACTGGCCAACTGTTATACAATTAAAGAAGAATATATATTTGAGCAAGTAAAATTTCATATGACAATTTCTCACGTAAACAAAAAGTACAACGCTTCACTTCGTTAAAATACGGATAAGATTTTTTTTGTATTACGGTTTTTACATTATATGTTTTGATTCGATGCCATACAGGCATCAAGCAACCTACTATGCATAAGGAATAACAAAGAAAATATTTGCTAACTTATTAAAATTTAACCAACCGAACGCACGACCACTCCGTATAATTCCTACATGCTAGTTTTGTTACGACAAACACAAATTCTAATTTCTCAATAGTAATTTCTAGAAGCTTGTATGCGCACGTGTTTAAGATTTAAAGAAAACTACTGAGAATTTACTGTTCCGAAGAAGGGGGGGGGGGATTTTTTATCTAGTACACCGATTTCTCACTTCATTTCTCAACAATTTAAACGGGTTTATTTAAATTGTACAAGATACGTACGTGAACGCAAGAAATCTAAAATTAACGTAATACATGGTTTAAATTTTCAGAAAATCTTTCACGGCCCACGCAGTTCCCCAGTTTATCGCGAACATTTAAACGAAGACTTATCACCGGCGATCGCATAGCGAGTTCCCGTAACTGATTTATAGACCACGCTAAGTGAAAATGTCACCGATAGAGTCTAGGCGGAGAATATAACGGGGGCAGGAAAGAAAATAATGGCTCCTATCAATTTACGGGTCACCATTACTGTATTTTTTCTAAGCCGCGGCGTGCCGTGCACCCAAATGATGCACGGAAATGGCTATAATGCCGCAGCTAAATGAGAAAAAAGAGAGAGAAGCGATTTATAGTACAGAAAACCCGTTTTACTAGACTGAACTCATCCTCCTACAGTAATACCGATATATGTTGACAGGTAAGTGGATAAAGGTTTAGCACAAAACTTGATAAAAAAATTATCTTTACGACGCAATCTGCCACTAGGAGATTTCGGTCAGCACCTAACATCTAGGCCTTTATTTAGCACTGGAGAAGGGTGACATGATGTGAGTATGGAGCAGCGCCGGAATGAAGGGGCGGGGGAAATAGGATATCTGCGAGAATACCCGCCGACCAGTGGCATCGACCGGCACGATTCCCACATTCTAAAATCCGGGGAACGACCCCGCCGAGTATCGAACTCGGGTAGCCTAGGTGGAAGGAGGGTGTTATGGGAGATGCAAAGCAAAGTGGCTGACATCTGGTGGTGAACTTTTGAACCTTCGGAATGGTGATACCGACTGTAGGCACTATATTGTACACGTATATAGCGAAGCAATTTAAAGTCTATAAATAAATACTAGGTGGTAAAAGTAGGCCTACTGTTCTTTGTTGTAAAAATAAATGCGTTTTATTTAAATTTTTGTTTCTATACGTATATAAAGAGCACTGTCGATAGGTAACAATGCAAACATATCATTACGAGTGTTGTAATTTTCACACATCGCCTGCCAAACTAATTGTATTCATATTATAAACAGTATTCTCCAAACTAATTCTATTTAGGCTAAACTATTTGTATTTTGTTTTCCAATTTCCGTATGTATTGTAGTGAACACGTTGCTTTCATTCAACTTGTTTATTTATAAATAACGAGGTTAGGCCTAACCTCGTCCATTTACGGAATACTAAATTGTTGAAAACCTTAACAAATAAACAATACACAAAATAATATTTTTGTTGAAAGCATACTTTTGATTGGTTCTTCAGATCATGTGACAACAATTTCCCAGTGCCAACTTGAGAATAAATACTGCTGTCTAGGATAAGTGGCCCTCAGCTAAGTGTCACCTAAAAAAAAACACACATTTTAATGGTGAAATGCCATTTTCGTAAGTATCAGAATTAAGGGACCATTAAGCTTAAGTGTCCCTTAGCTGAGGGCTTGTTTAGGGGGTGTTGGTGAAACTGGCCCTTACAGAGTCTACTCAACATGCGAGTTTTTTAAAAATAATTTTCCGTTTTTATGTTTATTTTTAAAAAGTAAATTTTCTTCCTACAAAAAAGGTTACAAAAATTTTCCGATGCTATGTTTGCACAATGTATCGTAAAATCTAGTAACGTGAAAATTGCCTGCTCACACTGTCGTTTTTTTTATATATAAAGTATAAATCTTCGTGCAATAACGGTAACATTAATATATGTTGTAACAACAACATGAACTAACCTTCAAGCATTAAGTAACCTATAAGTATTCTGAATGGACAGTTTTCGTGAGCACAGATTTTTAATAAATTCTGTAGTTAGCCGAAAAGATTATATTTTCATTTTTTTCTTGTAAATTGTATTTTAGACATAACGAAATCATTTATTGATACACACTCTTCATGCGGCTTTATTTCGCGTCGCTTGTAATACACACTTAAATGAAAAACATTGAATATATTAAACAATTTATAACGTATTTCGTATTAAATAGTTCGTCGTAATCAATATTAGTTTTATATACGTAAACTACACTTTGCAGTAAATCCACACGAGCCCTTGAAAACGTAAATAACCTCGCGTCTCCATTGCCACGCATACGGAAAATAAATATCACCATTCTGGCCGTCTTCAAGACGTGACGGTGCTGCTCCTAGTGCTTGTTTGCATTTCCCATAGCTACTGTGCTAACCGCGGCCCCCACAAAGAGATAGCAAATACGTTGGCAAGATTAAGACGTAATTCGTAATACAAGAACAACGCGTATTCTTATTTACTGAATATGCAGCACTCGAAATTTCAGCGCGCCCACGGGGTAAAAATGTCACGGTAGAATGTGTGTTTCAGATCGCAGTCTGCCAAAATACTACCTCCTTTCCGAAAATAAGTTTTATCGCCTCTGCTAAAGCTTACAATTCTGTCACCATGTTTCCAACGTTCATATCTTATCTACACGGCTGCAAGTGACTGATTTATCTACAGACTGACCCACATAAATATTAGTGGAAAAAGTGCTGTTATTCCTCGTAACCGAAGCTTCTGTATGGGGCCGCGGTGGTCGTGTGGTCAGGCCACTCGCCCGCCAACAAGGCGAAAGGGGTTTGATTCCTGGTGGGGTCGGTGCCCGGATTTTCGTATGTGGGAATCGTGCCGGACGATACCGGTGACCAACGGGTTTTCTCGGGATCTGTCGTTTCCCCCGCTCCTGTCATTCCGGCGCCGCTCCATACTCACCTCATGTCACCCTTCACCATCGCTGAAGACCTAGATGTTAAGCGCTGACCAAAATCTCTCATCCGACCCTTCTCATAATCAAACTCTATAAAAACTTATTTTCGGTAAACAGATCACGTAACCTACACGTAATAAATATTGAAAGCGAGCCAAACGAGTCAGAGCAACACGTAACAATTTGTAGAATGAATGTACTATAACAGCTAAAACATAAAATACGACAGTGTTTATGAAATAGTTTCTTACAAATTGTTATACACCACACAAAGTTGAAAAATTACATGTTGTATAAAGCAATAAAATGAACATAAATATTTTTCGATGTCTTACTTATACTCTACAACTTCAAATAAAAAAAGTTTCTTTAAATAAACGTTTTCCACTACATTTAGACCAAATTTAATTGCTCTTAAACCACTGGTACAAAAACTACTTCTTCAAGTACTAGGAATTCCACGTGTTGTTTGACTTAATAAAAAAAGGAAAAATTATTTGTATTTGTTTAATAGCTAATAAAAAATTCACACATTCATAAATAAATTAATAATTTTGGTATTTTTTGTTACGCCAAACAGTAGGTACACTATGTGTAGAATTTTGTGTCAGCAAAAAAATTTTTAACTTTGTAACCATAATTTACGGGACGTTAAACTTAGCCTAAATGACCTGTAAAGGTTTTAAAAGTACCACACACACAACATACAAACACACACACACACATATATATATATACACACACACGCATATATATATATATATATATATATATATATATATATATATATATATATGAGAGAGAGAGAGAGAAAGAAAGAAAGAAAGAGTAGAAAATGACAGGCAGGGTAACAAAATAACTATTTTTCCACACTGCTTACGCAAAAAAATAATGCTTTGTGCAACATGTATGGTCACCATTAAAGCGGAGCAAGTATTGGCATATTTTATTCACTGAAGATAAACAAGACGATAACGCCCATTTACTATAGAAGCGTGAGAACACAGACCATGTTACCAATGTCTGCGATCTCCCTCCCCCCTCATTTTCCCGATAAAACCAGAAGAAACAAGTTTCGGTGAAGACTTGGTAAGTTCGATACGTTGCCCGTTACGTTGATGTGAAACCTTCTTGGTAACAATCCTAAATCCCCGGCAGGTCGAGGATGTGACTAAGGGATTTGGAAAAAGAATAAATAACATCGCTTCACGATTCAAGGACGACCTACAGGGGCACTCTGAGAGTCTGATCAGAGCAACACACATGTTGGTCTTTTAAGCCACGACGGGAACTACGCCTCCGGCGCTGATGCCCTCATGTATTATGCAGAGAGACGCGAGGGTTAAGAAGGAACAAGGAATGAAGATGCGAGTATCGGGCAGCTATGAAACGACTGCGGTCGGGGAGGGGGAATCCGTATTTTCATCCCCGCAGTGATGCCTTCCAGCCGTGATACACAAGTGGAGACAGAAGCTCGTTAAGGGACGTCTTCGTGCCGCTTCGTATTTTTCTCGGCGTCGACCACCGAGAGTAGCGCGCCAATGTGCCTCGGTAGCACCTCATAATGCACACCGGATAATGCTCCCCAGGAGTGAAACGCTCATAGTCCCATTACTGCGAGAAAATATGACCCCAGTAGACTCTACGAACATGCGAGTTGCAAGCAGATTAACATATTCAATATCCGTGAAAATGGTACACAAGAGAAGCTGCGAGCAAATAATATTAAATGCACAAAGAAATAATACTCTCCCAGCTTTAAATAAATCCCTTATAACATAATAATAACGCAAAAATATTGTTTTTCTTTACAATTAAGAAACCGCAAAACCAATAACTACAAACTGGTTAAAAAAAATACATTCCCCTCTCCAAAAAAAGCTACAGATTATGCATAGTCTTCATAAAAAAACAGTACGGTATAAATTTCTAAGTATTACTCCCGTCTTTCGTCTCGGAGCTACACGCCACATCACCTGCATGGCAATGCTGTACCTTCGTCTGTCGATACCACATTGTTGTCCCCCATACACAATTTCAGTATGTTTTTTAACTAAGCTTCTTTAATTTGAAGTCGGGAGGGTACATTTAATACGGCAGACAGAAAGACGAGTCTACCTATTATTGTTCCAACAAGGACCTTTCTGGCCCTTCGTATAATTTGGCTTGTATTTATTACGAAAACCTCCTTACATTAGGAATATACGAAACAAACAAGCAAACTTACGGTAGGACTACACGAAAAAAAAATAACAAGCAAAATAATTATTAAGTTTTATTAATATCTGCGAATTCGAGTCTTGACCTCTTGACTGTAACCCGGCTGAGATATATAATCACGTAGCTCTTGCAGACTAGTACTAGTACCTCGTGGGTGTCAAGCTTAGAGACATATGAATCCAGGAGATACAGACATACATAAATCAACTACCAGATATTTGCTGGAAGTAACACAGACACTATCGCTCACACATGTCGTATCTTACTGCGACATAGTCTTTAAAATGAAGCAGTAATTTCAGTAGGTGAAATTGCATGTCTGTGAAATTTACCACTCAACTGCACTGGGAACCAAGTGTTCGGAAGAGTGTCGGAAAAGTTATGTTCTTAACACACCTGCAAATTTCCAGACAGTGAACGTTGTTTCTGTAATCATAAAAGTAATTCTTTAAAGCAATGTTGCTGATTTTAACTGTCTATTATTGCTTTGATTTCGGGGTTTACGACGTTGCTTATCAGGAACGTAATCTCTATACTATGCAATAATGTCACCGCATACTATTCACTGAAACCCTCGATGGTAATACTGACGCTAGTTGACCGCCTTATGCATAGAGTCAAGGGGTGAACTAGCGAGAGACGATGAGTTTCTATTGCATTGTTTTTGATCACGAACAGTTTTGATAGCCTCGTACTCCGCATACTATTGATACACTTACATTTACTGTGACATGGTATAGCGATATATCAGAAACCAAGACAACCTTGTCCTGCATTCCAAATTTTATGGTTAAGAAAATTAATTATATTTTTTGTTACTCTATTTTATTATGTATTGAAAACACATGAACAATAAGTATACATTATTCCCATTCACAAAATTACTGAAAAAGTGCAGAACTTAAGAGAAACGTCAAATAATCAAGTATGAACTTTGTATTACATATACGATTTTCCAGGCAACGAAACCAATTTCCTTTGCTTTTCTAGGTATTCCCTGTTTTTTGCTGTAGCAATCCTACATTTTCGCACGCGTGTCTAGCTCCGACTCCACAGATGTACATTTTCTCAATTACCTCATATGTATAGAACAATTTTAGATGAAATAATTTATTATTATTATTATTCGTTGACCTACGAGCAGGACACAGATATTCATTTCATTAATTAGTTCCCGAGAAAAATATAACACACGCGAATGCTAATTAGAGAATTTAAACGAGCCAAAGGACTTCTCTTAATTTTTAATTTCGTCTGTACTTTTTTCATCATATTTTTTGTCACTAGCCCAAATTATATCAAATCCAATTAGATACTTGTACAACATGTAAACAGAAAAACATCATAGATATTAATAAAGAGTCCTAATAAGTAACACTGGAATACATGTTTAAATTTAATGTGCATAATGTATCATAACATATACTACTGATACGTAGAAAGTAATATATAATTTCGAATTACGCAAAGGCACGCTTGAAAATTAAAGCTCAACTAAATTGGGAAAACTTAACTCTATTACATGAGAACGGGAGGGGCTACCTGACAGTTGCAAGGACTGAAACGAATAAGCAAATGTGAATTCAATGAAAAAAATGTTAAGCTGGAGATAGAAGCAGCTGTACACTAGGCGAAATGAAAAAGGGAGAGTTAAATAAGAAGAACGGTTGGGAATGAAAGGGCGGAGGTAGTAATATTCCAGTAAAGCGAAAACAGGAACAACAGCTCGACTATCAAGCAATTCAAACCTGCAATGGAAGAGCACGGACTCCATTTTCAATAACAACACGACGGCGGATAAAATATGGAATGATAAGAAGTTTAAAAATATTCAGTTGTATTCTGATGGAGATAAAGCAATGAAGAGAAAGAACGCCAGCTTTATTTCAGGCAAGATGGATTAACTCAATTACAAACAGCTTATCAGAGACGCGTTTGCCACAGTACCGTACAAAAACGATCATAGACTATGAATTTTCATCTAACTGCAAGTCAGTTATCATCCTCTATTTTTGAAAGTTGTTCCGTTTCAAATGTACATGTACTTGAAACTAAAACACAAAGTCAATGTATTTCAACTGTACAAATATTGTTACGTGAGATATAATAAACAATATATTCGAAATGCTAACACACATCTGATATGTGAGTATGGTTGATGCAAATGCAAATTTTAGCATTAGACCTCATAAACACTTTTTTCATAAATAAGCTGAAATGTAAAATAATATTAATATAATAACACAATTTGAGTTATTAAAAAACTATCCACACATTACATAAATTAAATATTATATTCAATGACAGTCTTATTTAACGAAAGAATTTTATCATATTTTGAATATCTACAACGTTTGACAAAGTTGCTTGTAGGTGTTCAATCATCGAGAAGTAAAAACAACCAACATAGCCAAGAGAAATAAATAAATTAATTAATAAATATATATATCATTCTAACATTTACATGAGGTTTGTTGCTTAACATTAATTGTTATTCGCACAGATTCGTAACTGTTCGTCATCTTCGCCGATTCTAAAATGCTACCTACCGACTACCGTAGAACAGAAAATGCATAATAGTTTCTATTACCAGACTATCTGTCCAAGGCATATTAGATAGTGGAGAAATCAATGGGAGAACCAGTAATTAAAAAGCTCGCGAACTACAGCTCTTTGATGAAATATAGCCGTCTTTGCGTCAAACTAAATAACTGCCGTGCAAGAATGCTAATATATTTGCAGAAACACAGTACCGGTGAAGTTTAAGACCGCAAAATAAAAATAAAACGGGCTACAGGACATAAAATTTTTCCGCTATATTGACTAATTTTTTTTTTTTTTTTAATAATCTTACACACATAATAAAATAATTTCCACCGCCACAATTATAGCCTATGTTTAGTTTAGGAGTCACGAAGTTTTAAAGATATTCTTGCAACCACAAAATTACCACATTTCTCGATATATAAATTTTTTTGTATTCTATTATACTGTTGAAGTTATATCGACGTTGAATTTTCTATTCGTTAAGAAAAGTGTGCTTGTAACTTTGGTTGAATAAAAAAAAAGTCTAAAAAAAAAAATTCCCCAAAATTTCCACATTTATCGAAATAAAAAAGTACACTTCTTTACACGATATTGAAGAATTTAAAACTTTACTGCCGAAGAAGCAAACGGAGCCTGCTTTCTTCCTGTATGTTGTTCCTCTTTTGCTGAACACGTGGCATTACACGTCCCACTTAGTGTGTGTGCGGTGTTCGGAGAATTTTCAACTGCTTGCAGCCCAGTCGCATTACAGAAATTACTTGGCTGTGTTTTAAAGAAATGTCCCCTACTATTCTGGGGAAATGTTTACGGGATTATTTGTATTCAACCAAAGTTACAAGCACACTTTTCTAAACGAATAGGAAAGTCAACGTCGGCGTAACTTCAACAGTACAGAGCACAACAATTTTCGTGCATAGCAAAATTTAGTAATTTTGTGGTTGCAAGAAAATCTTTAAAACTTCAAAACACCTAAACATAGCATAGCTTATCATTGTGGCTGGAATTTTTTTATTACATGTGTAAGAATATTTTAAAAAATAAAATCAATATTTCGGTGAAACTTTAGGTTCTATGAGCCGTTTGATAATTTTATATGGGGGTCTTAAATTATTGTCCGGTACTGTATGAGGTTATTCTCAAATCATAACAACGATACTGTTGGTTTATTTTCAAATTTATACGGTCTTTATTACGACTTCTGGAGTAAGAGTGAATACTAAAAATAGTCAAAGCAGTTAGCATATAAATTCAGCAGCCAATTCGGAGAAAACAAATACCAAACAAACCGCGAAACGTTTACTTTTCATGAGCAAAAATGTTATTCGAGTAATAGGGTGGTGCGTCTTCCAACCATTTTTAAACTGCTTTCTGTCTGTTATTGTTTACGAGCCTACGCGAGCTGCCTCGTACTCTTTCACCGCACAACAGACGGGTGCACGGAACAAAATGTTCGGATTACCGTAAGACGACAGAACCTACAAAGTGGAAAGTAAAACAATTCGCAAAACAAACCTCTGTGAAACAACATGCGGGAGTTCGAACACAAATCATAATCGGAATGAATATACATACCATGTAAGCCTACAGTATAATGCCAGACTAACATAACTCAATTACATCGATAAAGAACTCAACCAATATTACAAACAAATGAGTTTCGTGATTGGATTAACTAGTGTGCATATTCCTAACAAAGAAATACTACCAAAGTTAACGCAAGAATTTTTTTCGGAGGACGACAATTAAAGTAAATATGCAGTTGTTTCACATAAATAACAAAGTTATTTACCCGAAAATTTACTCCAACAAGTGTTTTCATGTAAAAGTCAACATACTATACTGACAGCAACAATTCAATTGAATTATCCCCGGTACAGATTAATAAGTAGGCCCTAATGTAAATTTTCAGGTTTACATTTATACTACCTAACAACTGTATACACTAGCATTACATTTAATCATTATATTTAATTCGGGGTTTTGGTTGCAAATCAACTAAAACAAAACAGTTTCAGTTAATTCATTGGCAATACCGCACTTAACAGATAGCATCTGAAACATGGATGTGGCCGGTTACCATTTAGCGCACATCTGTCAGTACTCGCGAACTTCTAGCCGAGGACTGGAAGAGACACGCAAATTAGGAACGGGTAAAGGATGTAATCATACCTGTAGTAAGGATGCCGAGCTGGGATATAAGAAAGGGGACGTAACGCGCAAGCTATAGTGACTGGAAACACGAATGCCTACCTAACTGTACAGTACGTTTCTAATGCGATAATAAAGTCACTCTTAACACTCCAGTAGTTCTATAAGCAAACCTCACATCAAGGCATCTAGCCTGTCTCCGTAGCGTAGTGAGTTAGGCGCCGGTCTAACGTGCGAGAGATCCTGGGTTCGAATCCCGGCTCGTGCATGTATGTCGTGTTGTCCCTTTACCTTACTTCACCCTCATCAGCTCTTAATACATCGTTGTTAAAGGACTGTAAAGCCCTCTCACCTCATCTCCATGTATTTAAACATTCGATAAAGGGGCGAAAATGCTAGCCAGCATACTGAGAACTTCTTGTCCTAGAAAATAAGTTTTAAAAGGTATAATCGTACGTTGTTAACATTACGTTTTTACATGCAAACGTTACGGGCCTACCGGAAATTTAAAATTGTAATTTTCAGAAGTGATACTGACTGAACACAGTGGTAATCAAGCTCATATGTAGGGAACGTGGAGCATAGAGAGAAGGGAACAAGGATGGGTTGGCTTATACGGTATTTTTATCAAAGGAATACGCCCCAACACACGCTACGCATTTTTTTATAACTGTGCCTAAATGTTCAACTATCTACAACATCACAATCTACGATTGAATGATGTGACAGAGACAATAACACTAAACAAAAGGATCTCCCCTTTCCAATTGTGATTATTACGATTAGTTTGCGATTGTTACCAATAAAAAAAGCAGAACATACTACAAGTGAAAACTATAAAGGAACTATACAAATTATTTGCTAATATTCTAACCCTATATGTTCGCAGATGCAACGTGAGGTTTGCGACGGACAACAGACAGACCTCGACACGGTTTATACATGCGTGTTACTGAAGCTTACACTATTACCTGGCCAGGCACATGAAATATTAAGAAACACAACGAAATTATGTACCGGGTGATGGTCTTATAGCAGCAGTTTGGTAAAAGACAATCTATATATACTAAGACACCTCAACCCGTGTTTTCAGTATTTTCGATTATAAGGAATTTCACGTAGTTATAATAATATTATTAAAATTTTATACATTTCCATTAAAAGAGACGATTATCAGTCTATATTGACTTCTGCTTGTCAACGAAGCAAAAATACCGAAGTTCGTCTGGCACTGTAAAACGTAAATACCAACAGGTTTTAGAATACAAGCGAATTTAAACAGTAAAGGTTAGAAAATGTTTCAACACACAAAGCAGGTAACTTGTCAAAAAGAAAAAACAGTAACTTAGGTAAATTTCAAGGCATTAAATGTGCAAGTTCATAAACATCAGTACCTCATTTCAATTTTCAAACTACTTTGACAACTACATATTTTGCATAGGAATTAATAATCCATTGCAGTTATATATATACACATATATTTTTCCCGGAAACGTCAGTAAAACATTCTTTAAGGTTAATGTGTTTCTACGTTATAGCCTGCCTTTCCTATAGATTGAGCCACTCCCCAGATATGATTTATTTGGAATAAATTATATTTTCATCAATAATTCTTATGAATTTTAGTGGTAGGGCCTACAGTGTGGTTTTTGTTTGTTAAAATAAATCAATGTCTATACCATTACTAAAAACAACTAAAAATACACGAAGAAAATTAAAAAAAAAAAAAAGAGGTGATTTCTGTTTAAAAATCACGACTTTTTACCGACACTAAACTAAAGAGTTTTTTTTTTTACTCACTGCATAGTATAAAACGACACACACACACACACACAAATTATAACCGTATGTGAAACACTGGACGCCTGTTCGCCCACTTCACCGACACATATTTCCTAATGCCATTCTGATTTCGGTTCTCCAATTTTCCGAAATTTCTCCAAGTGAATGCTGTGATGGCAAGTCCTGGCTGACTCCTACCTCTTTCTCCAGTGTACATGTACCAACGGCTTGTGCTGTTCGACAGCACGTACTAGTAACCAAAGAAATTAATTCAACAAAGTATTACATTACTAAATTATCAATTGGAACACGGCCTGTGTAAAGTTTTCAGTGTTGCTACATCAACACTAACAATCTTCAGACTCAAAGCGACTTTAGATTTTACACGGGGCGGAGAATAAATACACAGCGAACAAGAGACGTGTCAAGGCCATGATCCGCCATTATCTACTGGTTTTACGATAGTTATTTGTTTAATCATAAACGAGAGCAGATATCAAAAAACGGCTGCACAGTTTTGTTAAGAAATGTTTGTAATAAGTTTTCTAATTTTTCCACAACAAAACATAAAATGGTTGTAGTTAATTATGTTACTAAGGAAATCAGCATTAATCAACTAATTAGCGTAATTTATATGATTTTTGACTAGACAATATTAGAGTAAGTACACAGTAAACATAGTTTTCAACAAAACTGTGCAACAGTTTTTCCAATATCTGCTCTCATTTAGGAACAAAAAAATGATCATCGTAAAACCAATATAAATTATGGACCATGGCCTTAAGGCCACGATCTTTCATTTATTTCAAACAATTGCAAATAACTCAAATATTTTTTATCCAAATGCTTTGAAAAATTGCGAGACTCTGTACAGTCATAATATATACAATTTTGCAGAGCGTTATTTAAAATAATGTACAGTTTGCTAGCAAAAAATTATTTTGCTTAATTTTGGCTTATTTTGACAACTAAATATGTGAAATTTCAGGGAAAAAAAAAAACTAAAAATCCGTTTGGTGTATTACAACAGAAAAATTAAGATATAAATGATGATATATAAGTGTTAAAACTGTAAGAATGAACTTTTTATACATGTGTATTAATTTGCGTTAAAAAATAGATTTTCGAAATCACTGCAAAATTAAAGAGCGAGACCTTTAAGAGTTCGTAGTAGATAATTAATACTGAAAATATCAATTGATTTCTACGCATTTTCCGAAGCCAACATGGATAAAATACTCAATGAGAATCCTAGATAATGGTATTTGCTAACTTTATGCGTAAATATTTATCCAGAATTACTAATACGTTACGCGTGATCTCTTGCGCCGCTGTTAAATGCACGAGGTTCCGGCGTCAGAGATTGTGCCTCAGAAGTTCGTAACACTGAAAACAATTTTGTTTAAAACGTTGGCTAGGAATATTGTCTACGATTGCTACTGTTTACTTTTCGCTAAGTGGCTTCAAGAAACCTACAGTCATAGATGAATGCTTTTAGTGTTGAATTATGTACCACGCCCTCTTAAGGGGCCTCTCTTATGAACTGCTTTTGTGTGGGTGACGCAGTAGTAGTAAAGGTCAACGTTGGCGGACGTATTTAATGCATTATCGCCTCTCCGCGCCAGCTACTCAAAAGGCGTGCAGTGCTTTACTTTTATCCATTTTCCTATGGGACTTTAAGCGGTGACAACATTATTTTGTTTGTGGGCAGCATAGTTCAAAGTCAAGTTTGTTTCTATAGTTGAGTTTTTCGAATCAAGTCGTTATTTTTCCAGCTACGGCAGTCTGGAAGAGCCATTTTTGGTCATTATGAGGGGCTCGATAATGATGTTTCTAATAAACGTACTGAATTTTTGAAACTATAGTGACATAGTTTGAAGTGTGTGTTCTTTTCGTGGATAAAAAATACAATGCGCGTTAAATAGTTACGTAAAAAAAAGTGGCAGTCATGCAACGCATTTGAAACGCAGGTAGGGAGGCCATATAGAGTATGTACTAGATAAAGAAACGCTGAAAACCTCAACTAATTTCTACGTTTTTTTTTCAAAGCCAATATTGATAAAATACTCAATGACAATCCTTGATAATGCTATTCGCCAACTTTATGAGCAAATATTTATCCATAATTACTAATTCGTTACGCGTGATCTCTTGCGCCGCAGTTAAATGCACGAGGGTTCCGCGTCAAATATTGTGCCTCAGAAGTTCGTAACACTGGAAACAATTTTGTTTAAAACGTTGGCTAAAACTATTGTCTAGGATTGCTGTGGTTCAAGTTTCGCAAAGTGGCTTCAAGAAATCTACAGTTATAGATTAAAGTTATAGATTAATGCTTTTAGCGTTGAATGATGCACCACGCCCTCGTAACTGGGACATTCAAAAACTGCTCATCCACAAGCCAGCTACACTGACATAAAAAAAAGACGCTACTGACGATGGCAGACGAGGCACGTGCCAGCGAGGTCGGAGAAGAGTGGTAAATCTGCTGTTTTACCGTAACGTACAGCTGTAGGTGGGGAGAAAGAAAGCAAGTAGAGAAGAGAGATGGCGAACTATTTGCCCAGACGACGTCCTTCACGTCAAGTTCACGTTCGCCGTTGTACATCGTCAGAGATGTGACTCGTGAGCTATGTCATGGCTGTTGACATAGGTCTGCTCGTAAAGTAAATCCATACACAGCACCGTAGAACACTGCGCCGGCACACTTACAGGCACAACACTGGCGTATTTAGAAACAAATCTTTCTTCTCCAGACCCGACCTAAATATACAGTGTCGTTGTTTTCCAAAACCAAAGGCGCACCAGCCATATTGTTCGCCGCCACAACTAGCTACCCACGCCGGTCGGCTAGCGCACATGCAACATTGAGATTATAGATACCTGGCGAAGACGTCTTGCAAATCAAGTGTCACGCACTGACAACACTTCAACTCATTTTCTCACGTGAATGAGAGTGGCAACGCTTAACATCGAGGTCTTCAGCGCTGGTGAGGGGTGGCGTGAGGTGAGTATGGAGCAGAGCCGGAATGAAGGGGCGGGGTAAACGGGAGAACCCCGAGAAAACCCGCCGACCAACGGTATCGTCTGGCACGATTCCTACATGCGAAAATCCGGGGACCGACCCCGCCGGGAATCGAACTCGGGTCGTATTGGTGGGAGACGAGAGGTCTGACCCCTCGACCACCGCGGCGCCCACCTCCTCACGTAAGCCGACCTCCGTACTGTAGTCGACTAGGCATCGGTCTACGGTGCGACAGTCGTAGGTTCGAATCCTTGCTCGGGCATGGATATTGTGTTGTCCACTCTCATCGGCTCGCAAGGTCATGCTCTCTCGTTTCTACTTTTCTAACGATATTAATTTTTTTTAATTTAAATTTGCGTGTTCACTTACCTGTAGACTAGCCTCAATAATGTATGTAAAATCGTGAAGACAGCAGGTATTTATTAGCTGCTCGCCGACAGTGAAATGGGTATTTAGTTACAGTTATATTACTGGCTCTGCTACTTCCAGTAAGTGTCGAGTAAGTCAACGGCCAATTGTGAACGTCATACAGACCTATAGTTGCTGGAACTCTAGCTTGCTCCTACAAGAAAACGCGAATTTTTCAGGTCTCTACATATAAGTGCAGAAGGTGTCAGTTATGACAATACTGTGCGGCGGTTCCCAAATAAGAACGCGACTATATTCGTAAAATGTGTAATGTAAGTTCTATTTCACAGGAATTATAACATGCATCGTGTTAAATTAAATATGTTGCGCTTACGAAGTGTCAATGTCTGATGCAAAGTATTTTCAAGCTACTCAGCAAACTATCAACACAATATGGTTAGCAACGTTTACATTGCCTCGTTTATTACAATACGTTTTTCACTGCTACGGACACGTCGCGGTTAGTTAATAACACAATTATTACCTACTTTACTAATACTTCTAGATAATATAATTACATGTTTCGATGGAATAAAAAGAGCCATAAATATGTGATACATGCAAAATCTTAACTATTCCAGCTATTTTTTTAATTTGTATATTGGCTCTTGAACTCTCAGATGTAGTTGGGTAGTTAGAAAATATTTTATTTTTAATCGTAAGGCGCTAATTTTTGTTTAAGTATGTAAGGTCACATGTTTGGAATGCAATTTTGAGAGTTATGAAAACGGGGTTTTTTTCCTGCTGTAATGTGCTCACTTATATCATCACCACTTATACTGTGAAACACTAAACATATAATTATTGGGTATTATGCTGAACAGTAACAGCTCGAAATAAATGTACGACTTTCATGACTTTCTCTGAAAAGTAAATATTGTGTAGACTTCTTTTTTTATAAATTTAAGTTATGATTTTTAAGAACCATTATACACAGCAGCACTTCAGTGTTGTCATTTATTGCTGTACATTGGCATTTCCTAAACTCTGGTTAAAAGATTTTCTTGCAAAGTCTATTCATAGTTATTTGAGTATTCGATGACAACATTTGAAAACGAAATCCTGCTTGTAACCTATATTATAACGTAAACCCTGGCTGAAGTAATTACTAGTAAAGTTGGCAGCAAATTAAAATTTTTGTTGCGTTTAAGTATGCGCGAAACTCATACACAACAGTGTATTTAACTTTGTTTGATTCTGCGATTAACATACTTCGGTAGCATGTTATTCAGTTCATTATACAAATACCAAATATTTGTATATGAAATACACATAGCTAAATACAATGGGTATGTTTTTGGGGCCATTGGAGCTCTTTTTGGCCTTTCTCCATGCGTAGCTCCAAGGGTTTTGACTTAGGGTCCCGAGATTTAGTATTTTGTAGGTACATCTCACGAATATCTTACGTAATTTACCCAAATTAAAAAACTAACTATCGTACGAAAGTGTTCGAAACCGTGACCTAAATAGAAACTTAACTACCAGAAAAACACGAAGTTGCATTACTTGATGTAATGGACAACTGTCATGTTGAATGAATTACACAAGCTATGCCAGGTAATACTAGTATCACTGACATAACTCTATTCAGTTCCGTGGGGGAAGGGGCTTAACTGCTAACAGCCCTATACAGCAGGCGCTAAACGCCACGTCTGAGGCACGGAAAATGGCAGGCGTCAACAACCGTATCACCTTTATGCGCGGGGCGTGCGGTTTTGGTCGTTCGAATTTTTAGAATACGGTGAGCCTTCGTTTTTATATTTACGAAAGGTGCGGTAGTAAAATTTAGCACGTGCTTTTTTTTTTTTTTTTTTACGGTTCCGGTTGTTACTTTACACGTGACCGGAACCATGTTTCTAAGCTTGTTATCTGCTAAACAAAAAACTTGGAGCATAGTATTAAATGTGTAGTACTTATTCATAAAAAAATTATCTTAGCACGCTGCAACATGCTCATGCTCCAGCTATAGTCCGTACAGTATAAGTTTGCCTGAATTTGATATTTGTCTTCTGATAAACATACCTGGCAGTTACATTGTGTTGACATTTAAAAATGTTTTTAAGCAGTCCTTTCGACACCATGCTTTTCCAGGAAGACAGGATGGTTTGAAGCAGGGCCGCGTCCATGGGGAAGGGGGGAGGGGGTAAAAGGGGAATTTGCCTCGGGGCCCTTATTCTAGGGAGGCAAACTTCTTGGATTAAAAATATAAAAACGTATAGTTTGAAACGAATTGAATTTTCTAAAGCTTTCATTAAACCACGATGGTAGCAGGGGATATGTATATTTTAAGTGTACAGTTAATGTAAAGACAACAACGACCTTGATATTCAAAATCGCCACGGTCAGAGCTATGGCAATGCAGTCAACATGTCAGGAAAGTATGAGGCCCTACAAGTGCAAATTGTTACTGCAGCTAAAAAATTATAGGGGGCTCAGATTTACGCTGCCCGGGCCTCAGTGTCTCATCGAGTGGCCCTGATTTGAAGGGTCAACACAATGGAGCTGTTGGGCATCTTTCACAGATGCAGTATAATTAAAGGCACGAGTATTTCGCGTATTCATCTGGCAACAGCCTAGATTTCTCAGTTCTATACGTGTACCGGCTGAAGCCGAATATCCATAGGCTTCTAACAATACAAACGTGTAGCACGTGATATCACCCAAGACTTTTTTCCTATTTACAACTGGCTTGCAATCGTTAAATGTGTGTTAAAACCACTCTCGTCTAATCACAGGAGTGGAGTATACGTTATTGACGTTCAACCTGACCTAGAACCAATACGCGAAATAATCGTGCCTCTATGTATAACATATTATGTAGAGATGATGGTATATCGCGGAAAAATTTTTGTGCCAACACTTCCTTGAAAACATTGTAGTTTCTTGTGTTATGTATAATTTGGTGATATACGTCTGACACTACGCAACAGACTGCAGACCAATAACAGGCTTCAAATATTTCAATAGCGGGATTCTTATTGGCTTAGTCAAATAGGACAACAGCGCTACGTACAAGCGAAAGCCAGTAATCTTTTCATAAGCTAAGCGTACATTGAAACTCCGCTAACATTCAAGTTTTCCCGCGATAAACCATCATCTCAACCATACAGGGCTACCAACATGTGTTGTGTCGCGACGCAACTGACTCGTGGTGTGCTTGTGTTGGCAGGCACCGCCGGCAGACGACTCGCCGCTCATCCCCATCCAGCACGTGTGCATGCTGCTGTACACGACCAACTTCGGCATCAACTTCGTGCTGTACTGCGTCAGCGGCCAGAACTTCCGGCGCGCCCTGCAGTCGCTGTGCTGTCCCAGGCGCCGCAACACGGACACACCGCCCGCCACCACAGGTACTTTACTTCTCCGTCGCTGTCACAAGCGAACTAGCGTGTCGGTGCCTTTGATGCCAGCGAATTCGGCCGTTGACTGGCTACTGACATCCGCCATGTTGTAACTGCGTTCTTACGTACACATTACACATAACGTAATGTATTTTCCGGGGATATTAAATCAAGTTTTTGCGTCTTCAATTTAAGTAGTTTTAGCAGTTTCGTGTTTAACATAATAAAAATGACAAGATTTGAAATACGAAAATAGTCTAACCGCCACTGGTCATACAAATGATACCTTATAAAACTAATTAATGAAACAATCAACTCACGGAATCCAACGGAAACGAAATACAAAATTCTCCTTAACTTGCCTCCGATTGTTTCTACAATTAAGGCCATGTTCTTTCATTTATTTCAAACAATTGCAAATAACTCGGATATTTTTTAACCAACCGAGTTGAAAAAATTTCACACTGTTTACAGTCATACGATACACAATTTTGTCCGAGCGTACCGTTTGTTAGAAAAAAACATTATTTCCCTTAATTTTGGCTTATTTTGACCACAAAATATGTGATATTTCCTTTTGGTGTATTGCAACAGAAAAATTCCGCTACAAACGATGATACATATAAATTTGTAATTTGTGTGTGTGTGTGTGTGTGTGTGTGTATATATATATATATATATATATATGTATATATATATATATATAGGGCCTATATATATATATTCTTTTCTCGAATAATTGAGGAGTAGAAGTTATCTGAAGAAAGACATTTAAGCTACGTTAAAATTTTTTTTTAATATATAAAACTATAAGAATTAATTTTTATACATGTATTAAATTGCGTTAAAAATATATTTTCTAAAGTACTGCAATACTAAAAGGGCGAGGCCTAATGCTTAACAATAGGTATTTTTGCAAGGCTTAGGTACTTTAATTCATCTTACAAGGAAAAGAGCTTAAAACATTCAAACGCTAGTAGCTGACAAATTACAACATATTATATTCTAACTCAAAGAGCAACACTGACAACACAAAGTCACAAAAAGTCTGCAATATTACACGATAACACGCTTTCACCAGACACGCTCAAGCCGTACAAACTAAATCAGAATATGGCGCCCGACGTAAACAAGCAGACGGCCGAGTTCGTGAAAAGTCATTGAAGTTAGTTTCTGATGTCCTTGTTTATTCTCTGCTGAGGTCTTGTGCTCTTCTCTTGACTCGGTCTTTACAACATAGTGAAGCCGCAGAAGCTAGCACTACTGGCATGCGTCTTTCCCCATCTCCTGCAACGGTTTGTTCAGGCTATAAGGCAAAAAAAAAAATGTTTGCTAGATCAAAGGACGAGTAGAATATTCTAAAAATTTTCCCGAAAGAAAAGTTATGGTACAAAATACGAAAATTTATGACTGAATTCAATTTGAAGTTAGCCCAACATTATACCATGATTGGAAGCGAAAAATAAAGTGTCAGATTCCATAGAAATTGCTTCACTCATTTACTATAATTGCAAAATACTTGGGTTAGAATGGAACATAGTGTTTAAATATTTTTTTAAGTGCGCCGATACCACACCGGTAGATATGACGATTTATCACGGGAAAACTTGACTGATAGGTTTCAACGTAAGTTAAACATGCCGGAAGGTTTGTTTATGCTACTGGCTGTCGTCCGGACGTGAAACTGTCGCCCTATTTGACACAGCCGAGGACAGTTCAGTTAGTGTAAATTCTGAAGCCAAAGATTGGTCTGTAGACAGCCATATAGTGCCGGGCAGTTATCAGCCAGCCATGTATGTCGCAAGAAAATGCAGCGTTTTCAAGGGTATGTTTGCACAATAATTTCTCGTACACAAAGTAAACACAATAATTTTTAATTTTTTTTGGAGAATTTCTAATATCATAGTCACAAAACCATGGAAAACCACTAAAATACAGCTTTCGGAGGGGGAAACTTCCCCGCCCACTTTGATTTAAATATCCTCCGTCATAATAAACACGTTACAGAATAATGCTAGACACTGCTGACGACGTATCGGCGAAGGTGCACAGCCAACTTTAACAGTTTTATATTCAGAAACAGGTATTCCTGAAGGCGTACCAACATCTTTGATATTTAATGCTCAAAATGTTAGTCTACTAAACATGTTTACATTGTTAGATAATACATTACTTCCATATTGTCTAATATTGTTAGAAGATGATGTAGACTAACATTTAGAGTATGAAATGTTAGAAATGCTGATACGCCTTCAGGAATGTTTGAGCGGAGAAAACACTACAAACTAAAGATGGCCGTGCACCATTGTGTGCTGGTTGGATTGTTCGCATTATACTATTACAATGAACTGTTTCCACTCGGGTTCGCCAGGTGGTGATAGTGCGCAGGCGCTGGCGTCACCAATAATTAAGGACACTAGAAATTAAATAAAATCATAACAGAACTGTGTAGGCGGCCCCACAGTGTTGCAGATCATGCTGCTCGAAGCTTACGAAATATTTATTCAGTTGCGCGGTTTGAAAACGTTAGCACATTTTTTACACAAGTTTACAAGAAATGCTGTGTTCGTTAAATATTGTCTCTGTGGGAAACTTGAGCCTCATTTTTGACTTCTTGTATCAACACAATGGATTTAATAAAAAAAACAGTGCGACAGTAATTTGGCAAAACAATCCTGCGTGATTGAAGAAAATCAAAAATAATGTACGAATAGATAAAAACTTATACATATTTGGTTTGACATTTAATATTGTAGCTATAAAAATGATAAGAACTCAATATTTACTCACCGTTCAACATTAGCCTTAAAACATTTGTATTTAACGTAACCAATAAACTCATACCATATGATGCACTAAGTGAAAGTTAGGTAATTTGCTGAAAATAAACAATTGTCAGTGACTTCCGCGAATTCTAAGTAAAAACAAAACCGACGTTTAATGATTACAACAAGAAGGACGCAATAAAGCGAAGAATTAAGCGCTTGCTGGATTTCAGTTCGGTCGATTTGTGGCAGGCGTTAATTTGCAATAGCGGCGGCTGGCGGGGGTTGTTTTTGTTTGCCGGCATGCATCAGGGGACGTTATAATTACAGGGACTGCCCTCAGTCCCGGCTCTCCGCTCGATGTCCTCGCCAATTAATTACCGCCGCTCGTTAACACTGGCCGCTAGGAGAGCGCTGGCTACCTAGCTAGCTGTGTCACCGCCGCGGCCTGGGGGATGACACAGGCGCTGTCGCCTAACACTCTTAACAGTGTGTGTGGTATATGAGTCAACGCTAAAAGCATCAGTTTAGAATCGTATGTTTCTCGAAGCCTATTTGCCAAAATAGTGATTTAAAAAAACAGCAGTCACAGACAATAGTTTTTATCAACTTTCTAAGCAAACATTTTTCTTGAGTAACGTATATCTGAAGAACAATCTCTGGCGCCGAAATCTCGTGCATTTAATTTCGGCGCAAGAAATCACGCATAACAAATGCATCATTCCAGGTAAATGTTTGCTTAAAAATTTGGTAAATATCATTATTAAGGATGGTTGGTTTGTAGTTTTTTCTATATTAACTTGCAAAAATGTGTTAATCTTAATTGTTGAACTCAGCGCTTATTTATTTACCACGCCCTCTTTTAAGACGGTTTTAGAGAGAAAGAAATCATAATTTTTTATTCATATGAAACAGTGTTGGTTTTGTAGACCTTACTTGAGAGTACATGACCCTCTTACAAAAAAAAGTTTGCTCCGCCAGTTTTCTCATAATAGCATTTCAAAGTCCAAATTTGTATGTTTTTACTTCGTACAACCCCGGGAAAACCAATCAACATAATGAAACGAAAAAATTCACAGTGAAAGTAAATGTCACGGGCTAGGGCTTTCTTTAAGTATACAAAAACACAATACAAAATATTTCTGTACACAAAAAAAATCTCAAATTCCAGAATTTTTTAAAAATACAAAACATCGTTTTAATGGGTTTTTATATACTTCAAAAGTCCTAGCCTGGGAAATGAACTTTTACTGTTAATTATTTAGTTTCAATATGTTGATTGGTTTTCGGGAGTGTACGAAGTAAAAACATGCAAATGTTGACTTTCAAATGCCATAGTAAGAAAAATGACTAAACTATTTTTTCTGTAACAGGAAAATGTACTCCCAAGTTAGGTCTACAAAACTAGCACTGATTCATAGAAATATACAATTTTTTCCCTTCTGGAACACCCTTAAGAGGGCTCTGCACTAAAAAAATTCGTAAGTATCTAACACTTAACAAATTATACTAATATTAATTTCCCTCAAATAAAATATTTTTGGTTCGTTAGTTTTCGCATATCAAAGTAGCGATACAACTATTTTCGCTACTATTAAAAGTAAAAATTGTTTAAACGATACAAATCAAATAATTTTGAGTTAAAGTAAAATTATTAAGCTACAGAATGGCACATCTGCAACCCTCGTAAAAATTGTATTAAAAAAATTATCGAATGTACTTAAATCCCTGTACATCTTAGAGTAACTCCTAGATAGGCTGTATTGGTGTGTGAGGAAGAAAATCGATGAGTAGTAATGGTGCCGCTGACCGCCTCTCGGCGCAAGCTACTCAGCTGGCGTGCAGTGCTTTACTATTACTCTCTTCCCTATTGGGTTTTAAGCGGTGACCAACTTATTTTATTTGCGGGCAGCATAAAAGCTCGTTTCTATAGTTTATTTTTTTTTTTGAATCCAGTTTTTATTTTTACATATACGGCAGTCTGGAAGACCATTTTTGGCCATTATGAGAGGTCAGAAAATGATGTTTCTAACAGACGTGTCGCATTTTCCTTTAATTATAGCGACATTGTTTCATACAGATATAATGCACGTTAAATAGTTTTGGCAAAAAAAAAAGACTAGCCGTAACTCGCCGCAACGCATTTGAAGCGCAGGGAGGGAGATCCCTTAACGGCGTTCTAGTAGAAAAATGCATAGTTTTATATTTTTACGACGTAAGTGTAGTTTAGTATACGTTACTAACGACTACATTTTACACTTGTGAAAAACTCTTAGCTCTCATAGTCTTGCCTCGTAATGTTGATTTTCAAGAGTTAAAATATTTTGCATAGCAAGATTTGTTAAAATAGCTACGAAATCGCGTTTGGACGTTAACGCTGTGAAGCGGGAGATGGAAGAAGCAAAGACTTGACGTACATTTCGAAAGCGATGCACAGCCGGCTGCTATGATAAAGTCTGAACATCACAAAGCAAGCTCATTGTCAGAGCTGGGTGATGGGTGAGAAATGGGGACAGCGAACTGAGCTGAATGGGCGGCTGGATAAGGGGAGGTGGCACTACCGACTAATGTCGAGCGCGCTAACATTGAATCACTGGCCCTACTGAATGGCGCGGGGCTGCAGCTACATGGAACGCAATTAGCGAATGGCCCGGAATGCACGGGTCGCCAGGAATTCGGGTTGACTGCCTACCCCTGTACTACGCCCCTCCCCCAACACTTCTCACCCTGGGCCCGAGCGTTACCAAAAAAACTCTCTTTCGTCCAAATCATTTCTGCTGGACCCGGCAAGGGACAGAACTCGCATTGCGAATTGCTTCCGAAGAGCTGCCAGTACGGTCTACCAAGTACAGACATTGATAAAAATGAGATGGTAAAAACGGGGTGGAATAGGTTGAGACGGAGGGGAGGCTAGGGGCCGATTAAATATCACTTTGTATGGTTGCAACGCAAAATTTGATTCTGCGTTGCGTCTGGTTGAGATGCAATTGAATTAAATACGCACATAGTGTAGGATGTTACGTCGTGGGTGCACAATGGTAGTTAAATATGAGCCTGTAGTAAAATACAATACACACACACACATCCAAGTGACGTATTCTATGCTTGAAGTCTTCACAAAAACTCGGTCAAGAAGGAAATAAAGTACTGCTGTAGGTAAGATTCCTGTGTTTAAATAGGGACAGCTGTACAACATGGTTATTGGTACTATTTGGATTGTTAATAATCTGTTCTACAGACGGAACAAATAACCTCTTTATTTTACAGAACATATTTCCTTATACGGAACAGACTGTTGTAGGTACGATCTAAATATTACCAACAACCAAGAAATACTGCTGTCCCTATTAAACACAAGCATGGTACGTACAACAACCCAGTGTAACTTAACGCTTTTGTCAAACGAATTCAAGCCACTGCAACTTAATCTTACAACTGGATGGCATGTGTGTGTACAATAGAGCGACGCTGCTACAGTGCGATAAAAATGTCTAGCCAATCAGAGGCGAGATCGCCGACGACAAGTACGACTGCGACAGAAGATGCTTTAAAGCAGCTGCGATTGTCGCTTGCGAACAGGAAGAAGAATGAGAATTTTGTAAATAAACTAGCGTGACTACGAGGAAGAAGATTAATATAATTGAAAACAAATAACCGAACTGGTCATACATATGAAAGAAAACTATTTCGAAAAGATGTCGAGCTTACATCCGTTACGAATTACATTAATGAACAATAACAGCGCGATCCAATTTAGGCCTTCGTTGTCTCATATTCAGCTTCCAATTATTGCCGACAAGGGCCAGTGTAAGGCATGATACTCCCCGTTACTGTCTCAGTATAATTAAATCGAGAGACGCAATTGCGTATGCGGCGATAGCAAGTTGCAGATCGCCTTGCACTGTTGTACATAGCCCTTAAGGTTGTTCAAGTGGGGAAAAAATATAATTTTATATTTGTATGAAATAGTGTTAGTTTTGTACACATTACTTGAGAGTACATATACCTCTAACGGAAAAAAATTAGCTCATCTAGTTTTCCCGTAATGGCACTTCAAAGTCAAAATTTGCGTATTTTTACTTCATACAAAACATGAAAACCAGTTAACATAAAGGAATGAAAAAAATCATATCAAAACTACGCGTTACTGTCTATGGCCTGTAGCATTTAAAACCCGTTACAATAAATGTTTATGTTAAATAAAAAAATTTCAAAATTAAAATTTTTTTTGGTACTTTTAGAAATTTATTTTAAACACAGAAATATTTTATAATGTGTTTGTATATGCTTCAAGCCGTAGACGGTGACGTGTAGTTTTGATGAGATTTTTTCCATTTCATTATATTTACTGGTTTTCAAGTTTTGTATGAAGTAAAAATATGCAAATTTTGACTTTGAAGT
>PNEQ01132940.1:20743-80578 GCA_003012365.1 Medauroidea extradentata | reverse complement strand
CCGCTGAAAGCAACCATTTTATGCACGCGAGATGGGAATCGATAGCTCGAAATACCGTCTATCGTCTGAACACATCACATCGCGATAGGATCGATTCTTGCTCACGTGGTCATAGAACAAAGCCGGTCGTGCGCGATCGTCGCAAATGCGACGCGCGGTACCATCAAACGTATTTTAGAGCGTCGCAAATGCGACGCGCAGTAATAAATGTGTTAATTTTTGCAACTTTTGGGAGTTCCTGAGTGTATATTCGTAAAATCGCTACCTTTGTAAAATCGGGGGTCTAGTGTATGTGCAGTCCGAATGAAAAATTTAGTTATCACCTTTTATTTCTCAAAATGGGAGAAAACTTATAGGATGTTTTGGGAAATGTACATGAGATAGAGCGTAACTCATCTGTTACGGTTTTATATTTTTTTTATGCCGAGGTCAGAATCTAATTGCATTGTACAAAAAAATAACAAAATAAGGTCTGTACTACCAATACGAATTTATTAATCATGTCAGTCTGTAAACCAAAATAATTTTTAGAAAAGCAAGTTTTAATCAATTAATACGTGATACAAAGGTATATACATGCCAGTGTTACACACCACAAGTTCAAAAACTCACCAGTAGTCTGTCTGTGGTATTTTAGAAGTACTTCTGGGGGCCGGAATCCAGGAGTGCCAGCACGTGGGGCAGCCAAGGGCTTCTTGTGGCGGCAGGCAGGGCAGACCATGGGACGCCCGTAGCAGCCACACTGCTTGTCTTTGGGCTGGGGAGGAGTCTTGCCAAACACAAATGGCTGCTGAGGCTTGTCAAGAGTAGCGCCAAGCTGGTGGCTCTTCACCTGCCAACACACACAAACTCTTGTTTCACAGCTTAAGTGGGCGTGGTACATAATTCAACGCTGAAAGCGTTAATCTACAACTGTAGGTTTCTTCAAGCCAATTTGCGAAAATTAATCAATAGCAATCTTAGACTATAATTTTAGCCAACGTTTTAAACAAAATTGTTTTCAGTGTTACGAACTTCTGAGGCACAATCTCTGATGCCGGAACCTTGTGCATTTAACTGCGGTGCAAGAGATCACGCGTAACGAATTAATAATTTTGGATAAACATTTACTCATAAAGTTGGAAAATACAATTATCTAGGATTGTCATTGAGTATTTTATCCATATTGGCTTCAAAAAAAGCGTAGAAGTCAATTGATGTTTACAGCATTTACTTATCTACCACACACTCTTAAGTGGATAAAACTTAGTGAGTGCGTAATAGCGAGATTTAGCACTAATGAAGTTTGTGTGAGGCCAGTATGGTATGGATCAGTAGCAGAATGCCTCAGTGGCGAAAACAGGCGTACCCCAAATGAAAACCAACAGACCAATACTGTCTTGTCACTTGCTCCAAGAGAGGAAAAAAAAGTACCAATTGTAAATCAACTTAGATCACTTTATTGGAACGCAAGTGGTCGGAATCAACACTCAGTGGTCCCTTACTCTGTTTCAGATACTGAGAAATCATATCCATCAGCTTTCTTGAAAAACTGAAATAAGATGTTTACATTTCTTCAAACACAGTAACTTTAATACATGGCAATACAGTAAACCCTCGTTTTAACGGACTATTTGGGGGGAGGTGTGGTCCGGTAAATCAGATGTCCGGTAAATCGCGAAGTACCAAAATCGGCACACGAAAATAGACAAGCAGATAGATTTATAACAGTGTGATACGCGTAGTAACGCAACGTGTTTGGTGTGGTCAAATCGCTGGAAGTGGGTGAGGGGGAAGGTTTGTGCTGACTGGCGGGAGTAGAACGATAAGCACGTGCCTTTGTCCGCTCATTGTGATAACCAAGGGCGATGGGCGGAGGAAGAGTAGAAGGGGAGGGACAGGAGGCGGCTTGCTATCAGTTTGGTTTCATGTTACGTTGCGTGGTAACATGTGACACGTGAACTTGAGCTACAGCGTTGTATTTCACACACAGTAAAGTGTTTATTTACGAAATATGTAACAAACAAAAAATGTCCATCTAAACTACCGCTGTTTGTATCACGACGCAGTATTGTATACCGTGTCTGTGAGATAATAATCTAGCCGCCGTCCTTGAGAATTTCTGAAGGGCAAGGGACGGAAATGCTGAGCGTGAGAAAGGCATGTGTTGCGCTAGTTTGTCCGCAGCAGATTTTATCTCTCTGCACTTCCCACATTTACACTGCACGAGCGTTGTTGAACATACATTGCCTCGTCGTGTGAAGATGCGTTAGCAAGTTTCATGTGTTTCCTGGGTCCAACAGTGCCATTTTTTTTGTTCATCATATTTCAACACATAACTATTTAACTAGTTTTTTGCTTTACCAATGTCCGACTCGGTTTGTTTCTAGACACCGTAATCATCACACAACTTTGCTACCGAAACACCGGCCTTCTATCTTTTCTATTAGTTCAAATTTTTTGCTTGACTTGAAAGTTACTCTATGGTGTATTTCTTTTCTGTCTTGTTGCAGACACTTTTTCATTTAAAAAAACGCATAATCTTTATTGTGTACATCAACTGCGTTAAAAACTCACGTAGACACGACAGTCGTTCTTGTCCGGACAATTCAAAACACTGATTAGAGGTTGATTAGCTCTGCTTACCATCTTACGCGGCTATCTGTGCGCGCGCCTGATGTCGCTCACCAAAGCAAATAACCAGGTAGGTCTTGCGCTGTTGATCTTACAGTTCAGTAAAAAAAATTCAGGTAGACAATCATTCTTGACCGGACACGGCACGTACCCCAATGCGCGATTAAAAATAGCTATGTCTACTGTCTTACGCGGCTATCTGTGCGCGCGCCCGATGTCACTTACCAAAGCACAATAACCAGGTAGGTCTTGTGCTGCATATGACAAGTAGATCCGACGGTGGAATAATTTTGTATCGCCAGATTTTGTCAGTTAAATCCAAAGTCCGCTGAATGGAGGTCCAATAAAACGAGGGTTTCCTGTAATATATATAGGGTAAAGATTTGTATGCTGAAAAAACATTGGATATTACTATGCAATGGTTTCACTAGACACTTTGAATATGCTAAGACATGTCAGCTCAACTTTTATTTTGTAACATAAAAACTTTCATCAATTTCACTTCTCATCCAGCATTTACTGGTAGAATAAAACAGTCAAGACATTCGCCACTACCATTGGATCACATTGAACGCCAATAGTCTACGCTGCAGCACATGGGCCATACATCAGCTATCCACTTCTTTTAATAGCAGACTTACCAACCAAGTTTAGCCCATCCAAAGTAACTACAACTTTGCCATAGAAAACAATGCATATCACAGTACATTGACTTCACAGGTAAGATATCCATACCACAATCGGCAGAATAAAAGTGATAGGAAACAGGCTCACCAATACATAATAAAATCCAGACAACCACCTGGCCTCAACCTTCGATAACCACACCTCATTTTCCTATTTTCAATTCTATTACTTGCTATAGTTTGCCTTCTGGCAGCTAGGCTAACCAATAACCGCCCACCATCTTACAGTAATTACTCTTCACCCAAAGAAGCTGAATTATTCTGCAAAACCTTGCAAATTGTGCTCCGCCAGTCCAGTGATCAGCTACAAGTACCTAGCATGTACGTGTTCCATGTCTGTACAGACAGATGTTAACAGCAACGGGTACACATTGAAAAAACTATCGGGAGTAGTATAGTTAGCTTAAATGCTACTACTGTATGTCGCTGCAGAGTCAATGTCATTAAGGATAAAAAATACTGTATACCCTTCAAGGACTTCAACTGGTCATGGGAAGGTTAATTTTACTACAAGTTATAAATATATAATAGAATTTCTTATAAATAAGTTCGGCAACAAGAAATTCCTATCGCTAATTTCACTGGTAAAGAGTCTAATTTATCCTGGAACTACAGTGGATTCTCTATGTATTGAAACCTAATGGATTGAAATATTTGCATCTATGGAACACATTCTGGAGCCCATTTCTATATATCACAGCATTTTACGATCACATACTTTGAAATGCCTCGTGTATTGAAATTTTTTGTTGTTCCCGTGAGAAACGATGGATAGAGAATCCACTGTAATAGACAATGTCAACACGATAACTCCTCTCTTTAAACACCAGAATAAATATTATATCTAACCAGTACCTGTGCAACTACCAGTGAAAACGGTTCTTTGCTAACCTAGTAACATTTGAGTTCCCTAACCTGGCATAGAATCAGCCTTAACACTTCACTCTTACGTCCTACTTGCCTGTGAATTCTGGACTCTCACATAGCTGGTGCCCAACCTAGACTTGTCTACGGTGAGAGTCTGGAGCCTGGATACCTCGCGAATGTTGCAAGCACTCTGCGACAAGGCACTTCTGAATGCTTGTCTCGGTGAAGGACCACTCACTACTTTGGGACCAGTGTCAAATAACTTCTTCTTGATGCTGCTGCGACCATCATGACTCTGGCGTACCTGCAGTGATGTAGTTACCAGAACTTTAAAATTCAAATCTCCTTATGTACAGCCAAAAATTTACACTTTATGAGCTAAGAAACTAGTTGATCACACAAAAAGTAACAGCATCAACATGTCATGAAAGTGTAACTACAATAGAGAAAATGTCTGGTTTGATGCCTGTGCAGTCAAATAATTTGGGGAACAGCTACTCAATATCTCTGAAAGGCTGAAATAGAGAACATCAAAATCGTAACAAAGAAAAACAATTCTCTAATATATATACATATTTATTTTTACTTGCCACTTTACAAAAACAAGCCACCAATGGTAGTCAGATAATGTGATACATTTCAACCCTCTCTTTCATTGAAGACTAAAGCAGATGGAATACATTGCAACCCTCTCCCTCAATGAAGACTGAGGCAGATGTAATATGTTGCAATTCTCACCCTTAATGGAGACTTGAAAGCACGTGGTGTCTTGCGTCCAGGGGTCTTCTGTTTGCGAGGCGGAGTGTTCTCGGCGTCGAGTGGACGTACAGATTTAGCAGGTGGTGACTTATAGCAGTAGGAACTGGGACGTGGTATAGCATGCTTACTATCCAGGATGTTGCCATCAGATGTACGAGGCTGTAGAGCTAACCTTTTTACAGAATGTTGTACTGGCGTAGGTACTGTCTCTTCGTTAAGCTGAAAGGTAAAAATAATTGTCAAGTACAACAATTTTTTTTGTCACTACCCCACCCCTCTCTCTTTACAGAAATGCAGCATAGTTTTTCACTACATATTCTCAGAACATTAAATTTAATCTTTAATAGGCATGTCATGACATACCATTCCAAAGCAAGCTGAAGCAATATACATTACAAATTACTTAAATAAGCATGCAAATTTGAATTAAAAACAGCCCCTTTCTATTTACCAGAAGTTGTACTGGAGGACAAATAACACCTACCACTGCAGTGACATTTACCTCTTCGTTGGTACGTTTCCTTTTCTTCGGAGTGCCAGGAACCGGCGTTGTAGCCACACCTGGATTCTGAATACCTTCTGCATTGAGACATTGTGCCAGGCCAAAATCAACCAACAAAAACCTAAACACAATACATACAGAATTGCAGCATTACATACACAAACATACACACAAGAACTACAAAATAACCTAAATAAAAGTACAGGAATCTTCCAACAACCGAGACATTAAAAACCAGTTACATTCTCTTTCTGATAACAAATGTAATAAAATTCAATCCAAGTTCACACCATATTCAGCAACACACAAATTATGACATTGGTCGAAGTCAAACACATAGGTCATGTCTTACAAGTTGTGAATACAGTTTCAAGTTTACCAATCTACTTAATAATAGAAATACTACCACCACCTTTCAATATTGCTTGTTTTGTACACTTACATCTGAACGAACCATTTTATAACGACCCGGTTTTGAGAAAACAAACTTGAAGGAAATCTGCAAAAAATGTTTTCGTGTACCGGGTTGCATTTCTACTGGCGAGTGCTGTACTCCACGCAGCAAGCGGTCATTCGTCTCGCCCCTCTCCCGCCTTAATGATACACTCTTCCTTTCGCATTGCGTGACCTTGTTTCCTTTTCGTGCTCAGCTTCTAACCGCATTTGTTCATGTGCTAGTGTTATCTTGCTTTAAATAAACTATTACATAAACATTAAACATAAATGACATATTCAAAATATTAATAAACACACAAAATGTAAGCTCAGCACACTGCATAACTAACGTAGCTTAAAATTTAAGTACAGCACCTGTAGAAATAATGTTGGAATAAAAAGTTTTTGAAGCAGAAAATCTGTTAAAGAATCAGTCTTAACCTCCGTATTTACCTGAAAAGAAGCCGACCTCAATATTTGCAGGCTTATAAATAGCAAAAATAATTTCTTGAGAATTTCGGTACTTGAATTACCAGAAATATGTAACTCAATACTTTTCAATAAACACAATTTTACAAACATGAAAATTTTAATGGGAGAAGAAATAAATCCAATATAGTACATTGGAGTGGAATAAATAACAGGCCTAATGCTGTACACTGATTACAATTTGTGGTATGTTCAAAGAAGTTGCTATTTCAAGAGCTTTGAAACGCAATACCTCTCTTCATATTGACAGGCCATTTGCACGTTTTTCCTGCACAAAGTTGATTAAAATTTTCTTCAACTGCATCAAAACATCCCGTTTTTGGACCACCAAATGAATTGCAAGTGGTCATGGCATTTTGTATTTCATGTTTTGTTTCCGTCATCGTCAAATGTTCTTTTCTGGTATACCAAACTCACATGCAGTGCCACTGATGTTCGAGTCTTCTGCACATTTAATAAAGCAAAGTTTGTAGTTTTTGTCGTATGTTTTTCATTAATTTTATGGTGTCCAAGCACTACACGTACCCCGTTTTTTATGTGATCACCCATTTGTTGCATCAAAAAATATTTACTGTTAATACGTATGGTACATGACCTTCAAATCGTGGTGCTGATAACAGAACAACAAAAATAAAAATACCTACGAATCATAAATGTAGGTGCAATTGTACCAACATACAAAACATGCGCTGTGAACATGCTGTATTGATATCGTAGCTACGGTAGGTGGTGTAATAAATAAGCATATGTGAATTCCTGCGTAACATGTTACCTGCGGTAGTTGTATATTGAATTTTTATTGCCAGAAAATTACAAAATACGCACTAGAATTAACTTGGTAGGATCAGTTCGTTTAAAAAAAAAAATTTCTCTGAATAAATAGTAAATACTGTGATTGTAGGTAAATTATCTGCTCATATTGGAAACACTACAGCCACAACATTTCATCCACATTATATGGTTTTAGCTGTACTTATTTTGTCGTGTACGATTGTTACCACTGTTCAATTTATGACATGGTTACCTAAATAAATATATACTTGCATGCTTTAAGAACAACACGTAAATTATGAATACAGTACATGTAGTAAATGGTGAAACTTAACTTCTTGGTATACAATTTTTCTTGATACTTGACATCAGGAAGAGGTAGCATTTTGAGGTTAGAGTTATGAGAAAAATACCTGGGTATCTTTTCAGGTAAATACCGTACATTAGTTTACAATAATTAAAATTTGATTTATGAACTCCCCTTGTCTCATCCCAGTATTTACAACTGAATCTACAATCATGATCACAAATGTACGTTGAACTGTAGAATCTCATATTTTAAACAAACCCATTTGCTAAAGCATCCGTTCATGTACAGTATTACTGGACCTGACCCTGTTAAGAGGGGAAAGAAATGCTTAACAAGAATTTCACTGCATGTACAAACATACCACGTATGTAAAACCAATCAAGTACAACATTATTCAACTAGCTGACAGATATTCCAATAATATTAAGAGGTTGTAATAAACCATAACTACAGTGAAAGTCCGCTACTACGAATACGGGATATTACGAGACGTTCGTAATTACGAGTGTTTTGTAACGCACCGTCAGTTTGTGTATGCAGTTTACTGTATAAATGATCGGTATTTACGAGTGGTATCGTCATGAACACTTTCGTAGATACGAGAGTTCACGAGCAACAATCAACATATCACGCAAAGTGATTTTTTTTTAAATTATAAGTAAACAAAGCACACGTGATAATCATCGTTCATCGGCTTAGCATGGCAGAGCGAACAACGTGAGACGTGGCTACGGTGGAATTGCAGTTACACCTGGCAACGCTGCCATGACTTGCTCGACTTCAATTGTTATGGACGCCATCTTGGCTCAGCCACAGGCACAGCGCAAAAGCGGAAGTGGCCCGTGGACTGAGTACACAGCAATGCAGAATCAGTTTCAAACTCACTATTATTTTTTTTACTGTGTATGCTATGCTGAAAGAAGTTTAAAAGTTACATTTACGTAACTTAACCTGCTAGAGTTATTTGTAGACCACGTTAAATTTGTCCGATCATGGCAACGCATCAAAAGCAAACTTCATTTGGATCACTTTTTGAATGCCTGGAGTTGAAGTTTTACACTACCCAGCGTAACCCGAGTAAGTTCATAAACTTCTGGTGTCGTGTTTTTATATGTTACGTGTTATGATTTCTTAACGATAGGTTTTCATTTTAGCAAAATTTATATTGGAATGGATAAATAAACTACTCTTACTAAAAACTGTTATTGTCGCTTTGAATACTTCACAAAGTGGGTAATATGGAACAGCCGCGCGTCATTTGTTAGTTCAGTCATAAGATCTTATTGGTGCAGCGTTGTTCGTTTCAGCCAATCACACGTGAGCTGGCAGTACGGTTCGTTTTAGTTGCTGCCTCGCTAGATGTCCATTTTGGTTTTGTTTACATTACATTTTGCTGTGCTGTAACGAGTGAAAATGGTAACAAAAAGCTAATGGAGATCATGAAATAAATAAAATTATTTAATGTTACGCCTAATAAACACATGCCTATCATTTTTGGCAGTCTTGTTTTATAATAGCAGAGATACTAGCCAAGGTAAGCCGTACTGTTTTTATTCCTATCTCACATACGTCAATAACCTAGAAAATTGCATATTTATATAAACTTTCGGTTCTTACGACAACTCGTAATTACGACAAATTTTGTGCTGTTACGAACTCTCGTAGTAACGGAATTCCACTGTAACAATATGCTACAGAGAGCTGATAGCATACTGAGATTACAGTTGTCAGTCAGTTTTATTCACAAGTGGTAATACAGACCCTAAGAATCATTACAGAATACTGTAGAAGCAGCTGCGCACACACACCTGTTGTTTGTCCTGTCGTATAGGAAGTTACTAGGCTTGATATCCCTATGGATAACATTGAAAGAATGCACCCTGCGTAAAGCAAGCATAAGGTTCTTCATATAACTGCGCACCTCCAAAACATCCAGATCCAAAACATAGTTCTGAAATAAAAAGAAACTACATTCAATCACACAGTTTTGTTACACTCACGTACATAAGTGGAAACAGGTAAGCACTGTAGGTTGGTCAGTAGCAGACCTTAAGGTTTTGTTGACAACTAGGTCAGAAGCACGGTCTATGAAGGTAGAGGTCTTGACACAGGAATAAAATGTGACTCCCTTTTTGTCGCTGAGCGCTAGTAGTAATTTAGTGGAAGATTTGTCTTGTTTTAGTATTTAATTGAAATAAAAACATTATAATGCAACACAGGCAATTAAACTCTTTTGTCTTAAAACAAAAAAACATGTTTTTCAAAAAATTATGGGCAATTTGAGGGGAGGGGGGTGGTGGTTAATAATTGATAAAACTGATTTAATGAAACTTCGATTTAGAGTAAAGATTTTCAGAAAGTATATAACTTTATTAATTCGAAGCTTTACTGTATGTACTCTGTAAAACACAAGCTCTTCTAGGAACTTGTCCCCAAAGTAATGAAACTCAAAATAAATAACCAGTGCTGACAAAACTCACATTACCAAACATTGTCATATGTAATGTTACAGAAATGTTACAACTTACTGCAAACTTCTTGTGCGGCAGGTATGGCATCACAAAGACGATACAATCACCATTCCTTAAGCACAGGTCCACGCTGACCACATTGTCTTTGCCGCTAGAAAAACAGTGTAAAACAAGAATACAAAAGTTGAATTTACTTTACAATTTTTCAAGTTACACAGCTCAATTGACAACTGCAAAAACATTAACCAAACGACCATAATACTGTACTGTACACAATTTTTAACTGTAATGTCAGACACGCCAAAGTGCTCCTTCAGGGAGTCCAGCAAAAGTGGTATATAAATTTCCAGTACATTTCCCACATTCCTGAGAAATTCCAGTACAATACTTTAAATGTGAGACAGTGTTAACTTGTACTATCGAAGCAGACTTACGATAACTATACAATTGTTATGTTTACTTGTCAAGTACAGTCCTTTCTAATGAGACTCAGAAACATAGAGCCTAAGTACTTAAATTACACTTTTATGACACAAATAACGAATAGAGAGACACAAGTGTTTTTGTTGATTATATTCTCATTCTTTCGTCAATTTGGGTTAGATTATTTTGATAACATTTTTGCTATTTTTCTGCCTGTTCATCATAAATTTCGCTTAATTTTTTCTCCTGCTAGCAAATATTTCTAGTGGTGGCAGAGGTGAGTAAAATATATTACTTAAGTCCATTATTTAAGTAAAATACTTACCTTTACACACATCTGTAAAATAATTGAATTGTTGAAAGTCCACTTTTGTTGCATTTGACGGTTCAGTTCATGTGAACAACACACAAATGCATATGAAAAGTGTGGGAAGAAATTTATAGAACACGAGGGACCAGCACAATATAATATTGAATTTATTATTTACAGTCTTAGATCAGACATGTATCTTGGCAAACATGTACAATAAAATTTAACAGTTAATTAGGTTATATTACCCTCCAGAATTTTTCATCTGTCACGTAAAACTGACAGCAAAATTTACTTATTTTACTTACATCAGATTTTAAGAAATACACCATACGTAAATAGTTTTCGGTAAAAGGAACAAGTGCTAAAGGATAAATATTTCAATATTTAACTATAACCTAAATACCTTGAATATATTCATTTGTGTTTCACGCCTGTGTTCCCTATTTGTAGGCACAACAGTTTTATCCTCGTTGTTTTCATTATTTTTTTCTGCAGATAAATTTAATTCTGCATACTGCCAATCACTCCTGGTTTTTCATACGATGCATGATGAAAATCTTTGCCATTTCCAGACACATCAATTCAATAAAATTTCACATCACAACTTCTTCAGAATCACAACAGTACGTGTACTTAATCTTTGCTGTCACATAAATATGTTCAATCTTTATTTAATTACAATGTAAAACAACATGAAAAATTACCAGGTGCCATTTCAAAGCAGAATAAACACATTCAATAAACCTGAACATACGCCTGCCATTTTCTTGTCTTCTTCGATAATCTCAAATCTTGCTTTCTCAGCCAAAAATAAATTCTGTCAATTCATTTGCAGTCAAATATTGAATCAAAGACTTTTTTTATTACGGCACGCAAATTTCGCACTTATTTTGTAATTTCGCCCAGAATGATGGGACTTCGCGATTTTACACAAAAACTGAAAAATTCATGATTCTGCGTGTTGTGATAAAAATTTATCTCTCGAAATAACTAAAATTGCAGCTGTTAAAGTACTGTCCATCCAATTTCTTGATGAATGATAAAAAGAAATAAATGGTGGAAAAGAAACTCCTGCAGAAAATAACAATTTTCAAGTACATTTCCCGCACATTCCCGACCTCGAAAAATTAAGTACAACTCCCGGACTACCTGCAATTTCCCGATCGCTGGACACCCTGTCCTTGGCCTGCAATTATCACAAATTCCACTCCCTTTAGTCACATTAATAACACCAATAATTTAATAGCTATACTGTAGTGTACTACAAGGAGGGTTCCCATGAGTCAGGGTAAAAATGAGGTTCTACAATAAAGAAGTGCAAGAATGAGAAGGGCAGGGGAAACGAGATCCCCAAGATAATTCGTCAACAAGCGACATGGTCCGGTACAATTCCCACACATGAGCATCAGGGGACTGACACTGCCAGGGATCAAACCCAGATAATCTTGGTGAGAGGTGCATGGTATGACCACTCGGCCACTGCAAACTCAATAAATATGCAAATATATTTACACATTAAAAAACAAAACTACGTATTACTAAGACAACTTTCGACAATTCAGCCAACCAATAATATACGACAAGCACCAATCAAGCTCGTCAAGTAGCACTATGCTGTAAGAAATGTTCGCAAATACATTACGCCATTACTGTCATACACACAATACTAAAATTTATAAGGTTATTTTGCTTCTAATGCAAGGTTAATGTGAACTGTTCAAATGCATATGTAAAAGTTGCAGGAGTGGAATGAGCACACTGTTAAACACCACATGCCAGTGATATGAGACATGTATATACATTAGCTGCAATGATGTGTAAGAACCTACTTGCACACTACAGTTAAGTAACTCCCAACCCCAAAAAAACAAAGAATAGCTGACATGACTAAGACAAAAATGTAGTTGGGCCTCTGCAGAAATTGCTTCTATTTGCACAACTATATCAGAACTGAACAGTTTCTAATTGGCAAAGGGTTCCCTTTTATATTCATTACATTTCAATTTCACTTAATGCATATACACGGGAGCATCAGGTGAAAAATATGTACCTACATAATTAAAAGTACACTGTCGCAAATCATGAAACGTAACTTTCTGGAGGCTAAGCATTATGATCTCGGGATGTTATCTTGGCAATATTCGGACCTGCTAGACCCGTTCTGGGTCTCTAACAATTTGTTCATGCATCCTTGGATTACATTTTTATCAAACCTTCTCTCTCTCGACAGGCACTAGGAAAGTATTAGGTCTCTGCCTATATTTAGAACTATCCCACCTTTGTGAGGAGAAATTTCAGAAAACCATGTAAAACTAAAAACAGAATGGTAAAAACTGAGGATTGTCCCCAAGTCCTAGTTATGGCAGGAGTACTCTTTCATAAACTAACATTAATGCGGACAACAGATGTTATTGGAATGGAGAGATTTTGGTCGGTGCCCAACAGCTAGATGTTTTGAACACTTGTAAGAATGACAAAATGAGAACAAGGATATTGTGAACATTAGTAAGGATGACCTGAGGGAAATATGTAGTAGTGGTGGAATGCAAGGACTCTGGATAAAACATCCAAAGACTTGGCTTTAGCACAGAAATGTTTAAAAATTCATAGCACTTTCTGTTTATGTTATTGGTACAGACAGGATCCGAGGCGGCTCACCCTATCTCCTGCATGCACTTGAGCTCCTTCTCGGTGCGTGACGGGAGGCAAGTGGGCACAAGGTGCTTGATGGCAAACTCATGCCGGCCGAGGCAGTCATTGCTGGAGACGCGCTTGAGCGTGGCCAGGTACACAGAGCTGAAGGTGCCCTCTCCTACCTTGCGCACTACGTCGAACCATGCATCCAGCATTGGCAGCTTCAGCAGCAACTCCTGAATGTGGACTGCCTCCCCTGCACAACACAACACACCTGGGTCAAGTCTGCAACACCACTACATTGTACACCAACTCAACTTGCACCCACACAATTCTAGCAATTTCGAGGCCATACAAGATTGATGATTTCTTTAACATTGAAAGTAACTCGCAAAAGAATAAGTTGAGCTAATTCCCAACAAATACCGTTAACACACAAGTAAGAAGTGTGTAATTAAAAAATAAGAGTCTGCGAATATCCAAAATTTCAAATCCGAATTACCTACATGGTATTCAAATCAACCATTTGTGTTATTTCTTTCAAGGTTACTAATACAACCCGTAAGCCTAAATTTCGAAAGCACTTCATAAATTTTTACGCAAATTCAAAACCGCAATTATACATTACAATATAACCGTGATTTCATGAAACCTTATGGTGCTTCATGGTCCTACCATGTAAAATTGCTCTCTCACAAAATCCAGCACTTGTAAAATTGTGTGCCCAAGAATAACCTGGTAAAATGGCTGCTCTCAAAATCAGTATTAGGCATCATGGTGTCCGAAACTGACCTCCTAAAATCACTACCTGTCTAAATTCAGTACTTGTAAAATGGGGGAATAGTGGTACTAGCAGTGCCTCAGAATGACTTCATAAAACCACTGCAGTATAAAATCCAGTAACTGCAACTTAAAATCTAGCACTCATAAAATCAGATTTAGACCTCATGGTGCCTGAGAACGTTTTTTGTAAAATTGCTGCCTTCTAAAATCAGGGCTCTACTATACTCATCACTTGAGATGTCCTATTCTAATAAGTTACAAGTATGGCACATATACAACGCTCAATTTGATATTAATATGAATACAGCTATGTTATTACAACTGAACACATGAAACTCACCTATTGCTTAGTAAACTTGCTTCTATTTATTTTAAATCTGATTCTGTTGTTAAAAGCATTGTATGTTGTGTCCCACTACAGACGAGCTATTCCTCCTTTTCTGCAATATATAACTTGATATTTTGTAACAGATATAAGGATCAAAGCCAATAACTGCAAGTTTATCTTAGAATTTTGTACATAAACATGAAGTACATTTCCATCCCTAGTTTGATTTCATGTGTTTAATGTATTAAAATTTGATTTGGAAAAAAAAGAAATAAATAAAAAAATTCCAAACTCATGAATAGTTTAAAATTCAAAATAAAATTGATTTCATTTCAAAAGCTGCATTCACAGCTCCCTATTTAACAACTGAATTTTATGATTTCTGAAAATGATGATGGTTGAAGCCTGAAATCTAACTTGGTTCCTCTCAAATGTGAGTTCAACGTGCTATCATTGCTCCTCCTCACTCTGTTCCTCGATTCTTGAACCATTCCAACATTCAGGGATGCAATAAAAAAAAAACATGGAAAACCAAAATTAAGATGGCTCATCTCATTTGGTTACAGATCTGAGAAATTAAATAGGCAAACCATGCTATGTTATATCTTATCCTTTGAAACTACACTAGAACCTCGATCATCCGCAACTCGATTATCCGATTTGCGGAGTATCCGCGATTTTTTATCATGCAAATTAATTTTTACAATGCCACAGTTTTATTAATATACAGTATAAAGTAAGGCACACTTGCTGTTTTTCATTTGTTCGAGGTAGTGTCTATTTTAATCTGAACGAACTGTCCTCTCCTGCGTGCTTACGTGTTCAGTAGCAAATCAAAACAAATGGCCCATATCTTTGATAAAATTTATCATTAATAAGTTCAATGGGCGTTATTTTTGTGACACAGGTCACTTTTGCCTTGTAGCGACATGTGTTCCGCTTGCCGATCAATACAACTGGGCATCTAGATCCTTTCTCTCATCAGCAAGACTCGGGCAGAAATAACTAGGATCTAGGTACAGTAGATTTGTGTGTGCCACTACTTGTCTAGTAGAAAATAAAAATCTTTCAAGTTGAAAAAGAATTAATATAACTTTTTATTAACGATTATGTTTACGTATATTCCTATTTGCATGCATGTGTAAAAGCAGCCTAAATAATTTATTTTTTCAACTGAGCGCTATATTTACTAAAAGTGGCAGAGTAGCTGGCGGCTGGCCGAGTGGCAGAAACAGTGAGCAGGCATGCTATGACCTTGAAAAGTGAGGCTATTGGCTCAGTCCAGTGTTGCCAAGTAGTGCACAGCAGGCAGCAGCTGCTTGCTTTGTCTGCTGCCGTACGTTGCGAATTATTTCGGTGTCTATGCACCCCAAACCTTCAGCTAAGTTTTATTTTTTTGGTAAGGATAAGTTATAAATCGTATTAGGAATCAATTCCCCCCCTTTTTGTACCTTCAAAATTATGACTCGTTTTATGTGTAGGGTCGTCTTAATGGTGACAAATGCAGTAGAGTACTGTATGTTAAAATAATTTTTTTTCATTAAAATTGTGTTTCAGAGCATACGTCTGACTGGTCTGACTGACGTGCAACAGTCAGATAATTGCAGTGACTGCTACGTGGTAACAGATAAGATAGCAACGACTCCCGTTGATAATCACCACGTATGAGTCATGGCACTAGATAAGTTAAACTAATGACTCAACTGTGAAATTCGATTATCTGAGTGTCTTGTTCCCTGCATTATCGCACATAATCGACGTTCTACTGTATGATGTGAAATATCACATTTTTCAAAACTGTAACTTAAGACTTACGCAAAAGGAAAATTTTCCATTCTTAATTTTTTTTACTTGTGCATGATTAACTTACAGTGCCCCAAAAGTTGGTGCGCAATGCCCCCCGTACTCAAACTCAGAGTACCAGTACCAGCACTGTGAACTTAAAATGTGTTTGTAAAATTACAAATATATAGTAACAAAAATTGATTTTGAAACAGCAATCATATGCGTACAAAAAACACAGACCACTCCATGCCAAACAAGTGAAACAACCACTTATATAACTTACTGGAAGCTTTCTGCACAGCAGAGGCATCATCCTTGTCTTGTTTCTTCTCGTTGCACACATCCGCGCAGCCAGTATCGGGGTCACTTGTAGCGTAGAGCTTCTCACAGCTGACAGGCGGGTGGCCCTCGAGAAATTTGGGAGGTCCAGCGACCTGCAGATTAGTGCTCTCCTCGAATACGTGCACAGATACCTGCAAGTCCTCGGGGCCTGCACCAAACATAGCAACATCCTGCTGCACCCTGGCCTCCTGGGATGATGCTACGTTCGGCGGAAGGCTGGTCACAAGGTGTCCAAAGTCCATCCCACAGGCTTTGAACAGCACAACCTGTGATAATATGCCTATGCTAAAATATTTGCTTTGTCACTACACATTCCTGTAAACCCTTTTCACAACCAAAATAATATGGATTTATAAATAGTTATCAAAATATCTATAAAGAACACCAATTTACTTCATAATCATTTGATAGAAGAAAAATACAAAGAAAAAAAAACCAGCAAATTTTAAAAATATATATATACATATAAGTTATTGCACAATTTCATGTAGCAATGCACAATTAGCCTACTACACCAAATCAATGCCAGATAAACTGAACTCACTTGAAGCCTGGTAAAGAAATGGGTTGGAAACCATTGAGAGATAGGAGAAAAATCGAAAGACTGGTCAGGATGTACAGGGTGATGAATGGAGAGGGTGGGTGGGGAAGGTTGGCCTGCAAGTTGAGTAAGGGAACATTTACGGGGAGAGGAACCAATAGTGAGAAGATTCAGAGGGTTTGGAGAAGGACTGAGAGGGGTAAACAAACAATGCTTGTGAGAACGGTACGGGAGTGGAATAGCCTGCGGGAGGAGTTGGTGACCGTGAAGGGGGCTGGGAGGTTAAGAAGAGGTCTGGAGGGTTTGTAGTGTAGGGATAGAGCAGAGTTCACTCACCACCGGGCGGTAGACCAATTGCGAGGTTAAACATTATTATTATTATTCTCTTTGCCTCTCTATCAATGTGAATGTAATAGAAAATTAAATACTAATAAGTACAGTTTGAAGCATCACTTGTATAGTGCAAAAATTAGAACTAGTACAAGAATCAAAACAACGCTCATGAGAATATCAATCAAAACACACAGCAGATTATGTAGATATACGTACCGTAAATAAATTGCTGGCAGACAAGTCTGTAGTGACATGAATGGTAGATATCCTTAGAGAAAGGAGACAATAGGTTAAAGTAGGAGATTAATTATCGCACGAGAGAAAGATTACATCAAGGGTGCGACAAGGAAGAGTGCTACATCCTTAATGGCAAACGACATGGGTTTGGGGGATTCGTAGCAAAATAAGATTGTTTACCAATGACATATGTAGGTAGGTGGACAGAACAAATTGCAAGGTGAAACGGAGGTGAGGCGGGAAGGTTTACAGCGCTCAGCGCTTTAACGAGGTCTCTAGAGCCGATGAGGGTGATGTGAGATGACAACACAACGTTCATGCCTGAGTCAGGATTCAAACCCAGAATGTCTCACACCGCAGACACGCTACTAACAGACTACACTACCGAAACCGGCTATGACGATGAAAACAGGTCTATCCTTGGGAGGTCAGTGAGGGAGTGGTGTTTACTTTTGACATGTACCGTCATGCCCATTTGTTCCTTAAGTGGACACGTATATGTCACAGGGCTTCATTTCCTCCCTTCGCCCAGAAAGGTGCAGTATATACCATGTGTAGGGTCCCTATGACCACGTGCGAAGACTCGACTGCCAAGTGTAGCGACAAAAACTGTCGCAATGCAAGACCCAGAGAAAGTATTTGATAGGGTTAAAATTAACCTTTGCCGATGAGTTAGTTGCACATATAAACGCAGTGCCGAGAAACTTTGTGCGCCTGCCCGTAACATACAGATGACATAGTAACATTTTCTCAGGGAAATAAATATTAACACGATCCTTGCCAGAAAATACTTTTCAACAACAATTAGTTTAATTTTCAATTACATTGTTTTTGAAGTACTGAAACTGGAACAGATAAGTGATAATCACTGATGGACATCAAGCTTGTGCCCACTAAATTTCAGACTTTTCCAAATTATAAATTGAAACATGATCATAACAAAATTCATAAAATTTATTATTTATGTTTTCGTGTAGTTTTTTTTAAAAAATTATTTTGTCTTACATTAGCGCTATTTCCAAAAAGTACTGCCATTTATAGTAGAAGTGAAGCTGGCAAATTAATTTCTCAAGTTTTCTATTGAGCAATACAGCATATGTTCTGTACGTATATGTTTTTGTATATGTATTTGGTTTTGTTTCTGGTGGTTTGACAACTCCAAAACTGGCTACTTAACAACACTGATACTATATTTCTAAAATAATGTGGTTTTGGAAATACTTAAAGGGGATATTGAATCACGGAATACTAATGTAATAGTATTTTCCTCAATTCAATAGTGAAGAAATAATGATTGTAAAATGTGCATCAAATATATTATGGATTTGATAAAAAATAAATTTAAAACAGGGTACAACGAACACAAAAAATGTGTTTCCACTTAAATAATTTGGTTTATTTAAAGGGATTAAAATTTAAAATTTTCTTACTGTAGGCTATCTTATATAAAGTACCGTTTTTGTTTTTATTGTATGTTTTAAATACATTCCCTTATTACGATAAACAACCTTACTGCAACTTTCTAACACTAAGCTTTAACTTAGACATTCTTGAAATTTTTAATGAAATTATGCTGATTTTACATGTAGGCTACTATTGAACTGAGGAACACCAACGTCCGAAAAAAAGAATTTTTGATTTTTGGCTATCAGGCCAAGGGTTTTCTGCACAGCCTATTTGAAAGATTGATATTAAAAATCACTAAAGCCGATTTTACAATTGTGCGACACTGGGTCAGCAACAGTGCAGCAAAATCGGCTAGCCAATCAAAGGAGAGCAAGCAGACAAGAGCAATCCGAAGGGCTGCAATAGGACATGTATCGCGAAATTTGCATGCTAACAGGAAGAAGAATAACACAACAGTATTTGTAACCAGGAATGACAAAAAAAAAAAAAAAAAATGTAAATAAATAAGGAAAGAGACGCGAAGGTGAGCATTTAATAATAAGGTATGTTAATTCACTAGTAAAATTTAACACACCACCGAAACACGCGTAAAAAACATAATTATTAACTTGGTGTGTGTGTGCAGAAGAGCCGTTAATTGAAGACGTTCGGGAGCGGGAATCTCTCAGTGAATGGAAAACACATTTAACATAACTAAACAAACCATAAAGGTGTGCACATTTAAACCGTCAATCTGAATTCATTTGTTCATTTTCGTTACTATTTGACGAAATATGGCACTAAAAACTAATTAAATGCATTGTCGCTGTCACATTATTGTAAAATCAATTGACAACTTACTATACGAAGTTTGCAGGCCTTTGCATCGTTGGTCACTGTCGCAGTGTTGCACAACTGTAAAATCTGCTTAACTGTAGGCAACGACAGTTTATAAGATCTGGTTTGTCGATTCGCTAGTCAGTGATCTATATTACTGAAAAATGTAGTATTGCTACGTGAAATAGTACCTTTCAAAGATGCGTAGTGTTGATTAGAATTAAGTGTTCTGTTGTTTGAAATGTCATCGTATTGAGTTTTATGAAAAAAAACATGTTAGTTGCGGATTGTGTAACTATGTGCGACGTATAATTTTTTTAATAATAATAATATTACGTTTTATACTCCCAATTGGGCTAGTGCCCAATGACGAGCAGATTCCTCCCCATCCCCACAGTTCCAATCCTGTAGTCCATTCCTAAACTTTCCAACACCCCTGTCACCAACTCCTCCTGCAGTGCATTCCACTCCCTCACCGTCCTCACCAGCATTGACTGCCTACCCCTCTCCGTTCTCCTCCACACCCTCTGAATTTTCTCACTGTTGATACCTTTACCCTTAAAAGTTCCGTTAATTAATTTGTATGCCTATTTCCCCATCCCTCCTCCCCAGTCAGCACCCTATACAACCCGACCAGCCTTTCCACTCTCCTCCTGTCCGTCAACCGTTTCCAACCCAATTCCTTCATCATCACGTCTGACTTTGGAATAGTACTTCTGTCGGAGAAGAGTGGAATGGATACTACTTTTGTAAGGTATGTCATTGACGTAAAATAATATTTGTGTTGTATTTATTTTAATAAAAGTAATTGTGATAATGTCAGAGAATTTGGATATGTATACTGTCAGATAACATAAGTGTGTACTGAAAACAGAAGTCCATGGAAACTAGGCTACTGAACGTATTCTTAAGAACTAACAATGTTCAGGCCTATGTTTTTCATTTTGCATAAATTATTCGTAACAGTACACAAAACTAAATTTTTATTTCTGTAAAGTAAAAGAAAAATGCAGGTGACCATAGACCTACAGAGCAATATATACTTAACAGATAAAAAAAAAAAAAAAAAGGTGTCCAGATAATTATCAGCGAACCAGGTAAAATATAAAAATGTGATGCACAGAATATGGGATGGGCAAGGTTACAGATGTCACGATGTGGGCCAACAGCTTATCTCGAATTGAAATATTCCAGGAAATCAAAGGCAGCCAGCATATCAACTGGACTGAGGGTTGCTTGTTTTGGTTTCCAAATTTGAGTTCAATTAATCTTACCTTATCTTCGAAGTCCTGCCTTCATTGCTTCGACGGTAGACTTCGGCAATTCGTAAGCCTACATACCACACCACTCAACAAATACATCAGCTGGCAGGTAGCAACTTCTTAAAAGATATCTGAGCAGCAATAACATAAATCGCTGCTAGATTTGTAGATCATGAAAACCGCGCTGTATGTGTTGAACAAATATACTATCAACGTCAAGAGTAAATAGATCCAGTTAATTTCGTTGAAGTTTTCAGTTGGAGGATAATCATATTCCACGTAAACAACCATACACGTTCCCGCGCAAAGGCGCTAATTCACAAATCAGTAAAAGAAGAACACCAGAAATTCGTTTACCTAACAAGACGTTGGCACAAATATTTAAATTTTCATGTTAGATTTTAATTATAAACTATAATAGAAAATATCAATTGCGTTAAATTTACACGTTACTTTTAAAGAGAGATCAGCCAAATGGCGCGAAAATAGGTAAACATTGCTGTTTGTTTTGACCAACGAGCATTAACCCTAGGTTTTTTTTTATTTATTTACAGAATGTTTAAAAGAGCAATCATGGTTGTTGGGTAAGGATAGAGAATTTTTAGTCAGTTGGTAATTTGGGTTTCTGGGGTTGTTTACAATTGGATAAACCAACAAGAGAAAAATAGTAAACATATATCGCGTTGGGATAAACACAACAAATTACAGATAAGAGGTTCCTTACAAGTTCCTAACATATAGGCTTACATTATAGAATATTATTCCCATGTAAGTAAATCTGGAGCCTAGCAGGACAATGTTTGACAAACTATACAAGAACAGATTCTTTATATATGTATACATAATGTAAGTAAAAAAAAAGAAAAAAAAAACTATATAACTAAGAAACTTATTCATTACCTGTTTACTAAAAAAAAAATACATATTATATTGTTCTTCACAATTAGTAAGAGAGTAGACTTTTTATGTGCTGGAAATGTACATATTCCAAAAGTGAGATTACTAAAAGAAAGGGTTACATTAATTCTTTCAGTGCGCACTGGCTGTCTTCCTCGTATTCCATTTGCCGGAACTCGCAGCGTAAACATTCGAACATTCGTATTCCTTTTGCAGGTCGCAAGAGTACATGCCGTAACGCCTAACGGCGTAGTGCCTAAAGCAAACCAGTTCTAGCGTAATGCCTAATGGTGTAAAGTCTAACGGTGCAGTGCCTAATGGTGTAAAGCCTAATGGCGCAGTACCTAATGGCGTAAAGCCTAATGGAGTTGTGCCTAAAGGCGTAAAAACAAATGGCACAATGCCTAATGGCATAAAGCATAATGGCACAATGCCTATAGGCGTAATGCCTAACAGCATAAAGCCTAATGGCGCAATGTCTAACGGCGTAGTACCTAACGACGCAGTGCCCGATGGCGAAATGCCTAACATTTAATTTGCTGACTAGTAAGTTACATTTGCCGACTAATTATAAAATGTTTATATTATTGTCTTGTTACAGTTCAATTTATCTTCTAGCGTCACAAATTTGGGAATGGTTTCGTCTGATAGTTACACTTTTGGTGGCATAAGAACACAATGAGCAATTATAGTTCCAACATTTGGAAACAGAGGTCGACATTGGTAGATTTTCAGACTGCTGGCAAACTGCAACTTATTACACGAAATGTCGCTTGTAGCATGTCTGTGATAATTGTGAATGCTGTCAGTCTCTACTACGGCCGTAGAAGAACAGGTCTGGACACTCGCCTGGAAAATTGACCCCCTTGTTGTTTGGCTGCAGTTCACCACGTTACCGAGAATATCGTGTTTTATTGGCGCTTCAGTTAGGGCGGTCGGACTCAAACTCCGCCCACTTCCTTTTCACTAAGATCAACAATTTATCAAAACATATGTTTTGACGTCGGTAAGGCGTCAGCCTTTTATGCCTCACCATGTCAAGGTAGGTGAGCGGCCATATCATTAACAGACAGTCGCTACAGCGCTACATTAGTGCAGCGAAGTGTGACCTCATCAACACCAAGCAAACACGCACTCACTCTCGCTCTCGGCCAGCGACAGAACAGTAGACTAAAAATCTCACAATTAACCGAAACTGTAAAGATGCCACAGTGTCTAGGTGTAGTGGTAAACAATATATAGTGCCTCACATGAGTGTTTGATTTTTCAGTGCAATAATATTGTCGAAGGGTATGTGTATGTTTATTTTCAGCGGACATTGAACAGTAGACGCCGTAAATTTAATGTAAAAATTATGTGTCATTCATTTTGTGATCATTTCATCCTTCACTTAGGGAAATTTCGGTTTCCCTCCCCCGCCTTCCGGCCAGCCTACCTGCCGAGCGGAAGGCGGTGGAAAAGACAGTCTTCTTCCAGCGGGCCATAAGAACGGACGTGCGCGTCGTGAGTGTCGCGGTCTCTGGGGACCTCAACTTGTTGCTCCAATCACCTAGGTAAATCAATAGTCTTAATGTAATTACCGGAACTATCTTTCTTGTATTTGTGCCCCCGAGATTCGTCGTTCGCGTGTGGGAGACTCCGTCCGCCACACTTTACCTCTCTCTCTCTTATTATCTCGCACCGAGCCACGCGCATTTTGTTCAGTGTAGGCTAGCAGGCGGCCATAGGCCTGTGCCCGCTTTAAGTTGCTAACATCACTTTTCATTTTTTGAGTGCTAATAAACACTGTGTTATTTCTCCAGAAGTCTGACTTGTGAATGTAGCGTACCCCGCTTCCCAGGGGAAGTTAAGGGTGACGCCTTAATCCGTCGACATCCACCTCGCAATATATGAGAACTTTCATATTTGAGTTAATTTCAATGATCAGTAAGGTGTATTACCTAGTGAGTACCTACAGGAGTGTTAAATTATGACTGTTCCGAAGCCATGTGGATGCTAGTCTCTGTTACACATGTCATCACAAAACTTAAATAATTACTTCATTATTTTATCTGACAGGTCATCACCGGATGGGGCTCGCCTCGTTCCCACACCCAAGTATTATAACATCTTTTTCAGTAAGAGTCTCGTGTTAGCCCGAGTCATTCGGCTAGCTGGCGCCAATTCTTAAAACTTTCCGTACTATTAATTTCAAAGAAAATGTAAACCGGACCGTGATCCCGGCCACGTCAGTTTTATCAATTTATGAAACACTTACTTCGTTCACAATTTTAAATCACTATTCCATACATCTTTTTTTACTTTATAATGTTGACAATGGAAAAAAGTGGGCGGAGTTTGAGTTGGACCGCCCGGATTACAGCTTTACGACATTCTCGGTAACATGGTGAACTGCAGCCAAACAACAAGGGGGTCAAGCAAAATACATAGGTAGATAGGTGAGTGTCCATACTTGTTCTTCTACGACAGCGTCGTGTGTCGTGACGTATTCATCAGCTCGTGCTAGATCGTGACTGTCCTCACCTAAGAAAGGGGTCGTAGATGAACAGGTCTGGACACTCGCCTATCTACCAATGTATTTTGCTTGACCCCTTGATGTTTGGCTGTAGATCGTCAAGTTACCGAGAATATTGTGTTTTATTGGCACTTGAGTTAGGGCGGTCGGACTAAAAATCCAACCTTTATTCCATTTGACGCCTCTGGGTCGTGTCAGGTGGGATGTCACAGTATAAAGTTGCCCAGCTTTTACCTGTTGGTGTGGGTGAGTGGGTCGGCGACCATGTGCCTTCCTGTCCTGACTCCGACGGCGTGTGTAGAGAGTAGCGTCGTCCCTCGAAGCTGCTGCAGCGTCCTCGGCGTGTGCTGTTGAGAGACATCCACTACCACTACTGAAATGAATGTTGGAGATACAGATGACTCTTAAGGTACGGTTTATTGTTGGTCACTCGTCCTAGAGCTGACCACCATGTACCACGCTACTGTTCTCGCCCGTAGCACTCGTAAGCGGTGAAAGTGGCGCGAAGCCAACAATGGAAAATATGTGAAATCCTTAAACGGGTGCTGAAAGAGCTCTCCCCGACCGCGTGTCAATCCCTGAGGCCATGCAAGAAAAAGAAAAGGTTCCGGTACATACTGATAAGCTATTGACAACTAAAATGACTTAATCCTAATAGATTGGGCCTCAGGGAGACGGGAACGTCCTCCACGCGCGACTTAACGCTCCGGTGATCAGGCGAAGACTAACTGACATGGCGTCTGGAGGGGGGACACGGTAGCCCACGTTCCCGCCAGACTTGGTGGTTAAGCTCTTACAAGCTAAACTAAAGTAAAAACTCGTTACAGAATATCATCCAAAATTACAAAACAATTATTAATACTCGTCTGCCCTTAGTTAATAACTGCCAGTCTGTATAGGGCGTGTTCAGAATTACATTTACAAACGCAACAATACACAGGAAAGCAATAACGAATAATATAAAAGCATTATTTGAAAAAGTAATTAAATTGTAGACATTGTAAATGTGACTGAATGTCTACTTAAGTATTATTTTGTAAGACGTAACAAAATAATACGATGACGATTTTGGTGGGCTTTGGCATATCGTCCTACTGCCCTAATCAAAAACATCACGCACTCATAGAAAAAATTAAAAAGAAGAATGTTTATTCTCATGATGTCTGTAGGTCTCTAGAAAATCTGTAGAGTCTACAAATGATATCAGTTTGCCTGAATTTAGCATGGATCAGTTTTCGTGTTCACCACTTTGTCACATGTTTATGTAGCGGCGCGTTAAGCCCGCACGTTACAAACATTACCTCAACTTGCCCTGCAATTCCCATTAAATTAACACTTACTACGAAGATGATTACTGGCCAGGCATTCAAAATCGTAGCTGGAAATTGCTACCTTGAGGCTGGTGGTGAAGCTCCATAGGCACGGGGCAGGGCATTCACGTCCCCAGAGACGTGAAACCTGGCTGATGGAGTGTCCGTGATGAAGGAGGCGGTCACGTGTCTACGGCCGTCTGAGCCACTGTAGCCCAGCGGACAAACGGGCGTCTGCGGCACATGTCTCATTGTTTTATTTATAAAGTAAATAAAGATTGCTGGAGACTTTTCTTAAATTTGTGAGGGAAAGATGTATTTCATAAATTGATAAAAAATACATGTTGATAAGTTGTTTATATTAGTGGAAAGGAAGTGGGCGGAGTTTGAGTCCGACCACCCTAACTGAAGCGCTAATAAAACACGATATTCTCGGTAACTTGGTGAACTACAGCCAAACAACAAGGAGGTCAATTTTCCAGGCGAGTGTCCAGACCATGGCCATATAGAGGAACTGGTCTGGTTACTGGAGTTGAAAATTGACCTTGTTATGACTGATTGGCATCACTGGCACTTTGGGGTGTTTTTTAACCTTAGAGTAAATATTACCTCTATGTTTTTAACATTGTGTAAATGGGACTACAAGGAGCAAGCTCGTGTTGGAGCTGCTAGGAGAATTGCTAGTATGATGCTATACTGCAATGTTAAAACAACACTTCATTGCTAGTGGCGCTTTCAGTCATAACGGGATCAACTCAATAGCATTGGTAGATAGGCGAGTGTCCAGACCTGTACTTTTACGACCGTGGTTCAGGGTGCGCTTGCTGAAGGGAAAGGATTGATAGTATAAGTAATAGCCAGCGGGTTTCAGCAAGGAAATTATTTTATTTGTTATATACTTTATTTTGATAAGGGTATTGTGTTTATATCCATGAAGGTATTATAACTGCCATATTTCTACATGAAAAACAAAGTCAACTTGGGCTCTGTATGTAGCCAGCAAATGATGCATCTCTCTCTCTCATATTTTTTTTTAGAGTGAATACACCTCCCTCTACGAAAAAAATATTGCCTTTAATAAATATGCTGATAAACTACCTTCGTCAAACCACGAATGTAACGTCAACGACCAGTGTTGCAAATGCTTATGGCTATATGCTTTTAACTTTCGGAACGAGCTCAGTATTTACTTTTTGGAGTAGCAGACAAGTATTTATTTTGTGAAAGTTGACAAGTTTACCAGGAATGTGGAATAGTAGATTGTATATTTAATTTACTAACTTCGGTGCTAATTAGTACTGTTTGATATTTCAATGTCTTAATTACTGAGAGCTATCGACATGTCTATAAGAATTGTCAAAATCGTCTCACCAAGTTAAATTTAACCAATGTTTTGTTTTTGACATCGAAATCGCACACGACGTGCAGGATGAACAGTGAAGTAGAATTTCATATAAGAAATAATTATCCATGGGAAAAGCTCCCTGTCAGTGTGAAACAGGTAAGCCAAGCACCTAGTAGACATGTTTAAGAAAAGTATTCAAATACGCATTAGATTATACGATAATTTGCGTAATGTGACGGTCATAAATAAAATACACAACGTTCGTTTCCAATAAGTACTACGTGCAAGAAATTATAATTTATCTTATATGCCCATATGTCGTATTTTCAACTCATCACTTCAATTTATCAATGAATTTCTCTACTATCATCTTTTCCAAAAATACTGGAAAAACTTAATGTACAATTGGTGATAGTATTATTTACAACATAATAATATGTTAACTAACAATATGGATTCAGAGCAGGAATGTCAACAGCAGAAGCTAAATACACTAACAACGTCCATCTAAAATGCCCTTGATAAAAAATGAGAGTGTAACTTAACTGGAATTTTCTGTGACGTAACTAAGGCATTTAATTGCATTGACCACACCATGCTTTTAAGTAAGCTGCTCAAGTCAATTATAGCAATAAGTTTTACACTTGCAATTCGGCTAACGCCTGGTGGCAAGCAGACTCCTCCCTATCCCCTCAGCTCCAATCCTTCAGTCTCCTCCTAAAACTTTCACCCCCCTTGCAGTCATCAACTCCTCCCGCAGTTCATTCCACTCCCTCACCGTCTTCTCCAGCACTGACTGTATATCCCTCTTCGTTCTCCTCCACACCCTATGAATTTTCTCACTGTTACCTTTTTCCTTAAAAGTTCCTTTAGTTTGCAGCCCATCTCCCCTACCTGTTCGTCACCCTATACAACTGGACCAGCCTTTCCGTTCTCCTACCCTACTCCAGCGAGTGAATTTTCGTAAGTGCTTCATATCTCTGTATGTTAACACAGGGTAGCCAATGCACAATATCACAACATTTATAACAGTACTCCTACGAACAACTTACTCTCTTGTAGGTATATCGTAAGCGGGGTGACTGCGACATTAAAAAAATCTACTTTTGTGATATTTTCAAACAGTAAATGTACATGTGAAGTTGAATTAATATTTACTCACAGTTGACACACATGGACAATTAATTGTGTAAACGTGTCTCAAAGTTACCCACGTGTCCAAAGTCACCCCCACTTACAGCACTTCTGTTTTCCAAATGTTGCCTTGAATATTAAATCTGAGCATACGTGCAGCAGACATGTCGCTGGCATGTTTCAGAGTCTGGGGAACTCTCAGAAGGAGTACGAGAAATGCATCTTGAACTTCAGCGTGAAGAACCAGCTGCGGTACCGGGGGAACCTGGTGAACACTGTGTGCAAGGACGAGCGGCGCTACTACAAAGAGCTGCTCTCCTACAGCAAAGAGAAGCTTATGTTGTTTCCGTACCACTTGTCAGACGTTGTTGTGCAGGGGCTCAGGGTCACGCCCTTCCAGTATTACGTTTCCATTATGGAGTCCATCATGGACCAAGAGAAGAGCTATGACTCACTGCCCAACTTCACTGCGGCTGATTGTAAGTTATCGTGCCAGGTATACTCTACTGTTATCCTTCCTGTCTACACTTTGGTTGGAGACCTTTATAGTCAAAGTTACTGAAGCATTCCTTTGGACCACGACATTCCGTGTTTTAATCCTTCTAGGCAGGTTTTGGCTGTGATTATGTTAGCAGATAATCGTAACAGGCTATGTAATTAGTCTGTTGTCATAAAATGTAAATTTATAGCCTTAAAAAGGAAACCATGAAACCATATAATGAACATAGGCTATTTGTGCATGCAATATTTTTATTTTCACTGCCTTTTCAGTGGTTACCTTGGCTGCATCCTCTAACTGATTTTGGTGAAGGTCAATAATCAGGGTTTATAAAAATAATGATTTAAGAAAAAATCAAATTAATCCAAGTTTTAAAATTAAAATCTGATTTTTTTAAAATTTAAATAGTTTTCTTTTACACAATACTTAATCACATATTCGAAGCACTGTAGTTTTATACAGGTGCATTTAAGTCAAGCAATTGCTATATATCCTGTTGTTAATCCCGTCATATAAATAGGTATGATTTTAATCTGCCAGAACGAGTTGAACTTCATGCTAGGTGGCGCCAGATTGTGCTTAGCTGCACCAAGTCTTGAAAAAGATATTTTGTACAGAACGTTTATTTATTTTGTGTAGTTTTTGAGAAACGTACCACCTTTTCGGAAACTAAACGAAATTTCCAATGGTGTGCAGTCTATGTTAAGGAACTATTTTTGGTATAGAAAAAGCTGCGAAACTTGTGTTTTTGTTCAAAGTGTTAAATAAGTAAGAGTTTTTTTTTAAATTTTGTGCTATGATATGAGTGCACATTTTTTCTTAAATCAAAATGGACACAAATGCTATGAAAGATACATTCAGTAGCCGTTATTCTGCTTATTTAAAAATTTTTTGTAATTTTACTGTAATTAAATTGAAAAATATTGAACAAAGTGTCCTGTCACATCAGTAAATCATAATTATCACGTAATAATTACTCTTTGTCATTATTATTTGGTCTGGTATATAGCTGTCTACAGCCAGAGTCAGCTACATACTTTTACTGTTATAGTAAAACTACCAATTACGTATTGCAAAAAAAAAAAAACAACAGAGCATGTAGGTAAGTGTTTGCATTGCGGAGAAAAATGTTATAGGATTAATGTGATTGTTCTCTATAATGACCATGTTTAAAATTAATGTTAAAATTACACATATTTATGTTGTATAAAAAACCAGATTCTAAACTAAGAAATAATTTTTATTTATAGTTTTTACATACACTCCTTGTAAAAGAGGTTGTTTAGAAAGAATAATCCATTCATAGAAGAGGTTACAAAATAACATCAACAAAAGATTTTATTTTTTGCATTATGTTGGCATAGTCAGTTGCACATTTTCATTTCCTTGAATGAAATTAATTACTGTCAGAAAAATGAAATAATTAAAAACATAAAGTATTTCACTTAAATCATTGATTTTATTTAAACAAATCACTTGATTTAAATCATATTGATTTAAATCAATATACCCTGTCAATAATGTGAAAAAATGTGGCGTGAGATAGATTTCAGCTAAACTCCTAAGATTTGTATACTGTCATGACATTGAGACAAAAACGTACCACGTGTTCAGATTTTTTTTACAAAATTGTTCACATGGTGGTTCCATTGTGCCAACGTAAAAGGAAAACACATTTCAGACAAGGACGAAATGTAAAATTTGTTAACACATCATGCTCATTAAAAACACTGTTCCTAAGCCCTCCACCATAGCTAAAAATAGCCTTTTTTCAGACTGCCATATGCTTCTTGAGACTTTGTATACCAATAAATGCAGAACAAACGCTAGCTGTGTCTCTGTCTCCTCCCGAAACTACTGCAAACTGCATTTAGTTAGAAAAATATTGATTGATTATTAAATTAATATTGCTACCATATGTACCTCTGTCTTCTCTTCCCTATATGCTCCCATGAACGTTAGAGAGAAGTGAGTAGGATAGTGCCTACACATACGCACAGAACTCCAGACTGTCTTTCACGGTAGGGCAGCTAACATGTGAGCCACTGCTAACCACTGCTGAAGTGGTAGCAATACAACTGCTCCCAATTTAATTGTTCAAGAATGCCTGGAAGTAGGCCGCTAGGCTAAAAAAGTAATGTATAATGTAACTGACAGACGTACAAGTACTTACGGATGATACTTGTAAATAGGTACCCACACACAAAGGGATGACACACATTTTTCCACGGAAGCACGTTTGCGATGTTTTGCCAGTATCAAACTGGCTTTCTCGGGTGGCAAGCCTGTTATCCTACGGGTGTGCTGCTTGGTGCTCTAACTGTGCAGGTGTGAATCCTTGTCACTCCTAGACTATCTTATGACAGCTGTTGAGGTAGGAGGTGTGGCTCGTTACAAAAACCTTCTGTGGTCACACCTGTTCACAACACTCAATACTTGGGGGGCCTATGCTAGAGTTTTCAGTCGTATGTGATTTGGAAGCAGAGTGGTGTTTTTCAAGACATGGAGAAACTTTTTTTTTCATTTTTAAAAAATATGCTAAAACCCCAAACATAAAGACAATTTCCATGTCCTGAAAAGAACATTAGACTTCCAACTCGCATGTGACTGAAAACTCGAGCATAAGCCCCTAGAAAAATTACTTTCAGGACTGTCTGTATTATTCATTGATAACATTTGGTCATGGTAACAAGTACATTTAAATGCTCTCTTTATGGGCTGTAAGACAGCGGACTGTGTTAATGTGAATCAACATGACTATATTTGGGTTCCAGCAAAGTAAATGGTGTAGAGATTAATATTGGAGTGTAATGGGTTTGTAAATTATTGCTGTGGGTATTTTAATAAGTAAACAGTGGTTAATTACGCTTTAAACTTTACAGGATTCATACTGAGATAATGATCATCAAACTGTTTGAAATTTAAATATATTTTATAGTTTATGTATTACTGGTAGTTTGTTAATTGTTTTGACTGTTACGTGAAGAAAGTTTAATACAGTTTGTAAAGTTTTGAATTGCTAAAACTTTGTTGTTGTATCGTTCCAGTCTTTCCAATTATGTAGTGTTCAGTCCTTAAAATTGTTTTTCAGGTGTGCGACTTCTAGGCATTGGTAGAAATGAATACATTGAACTAATGAATCAGTGTAGATCTGGGCGAAAGTTATTCCGCCGCAAGAACGTCAAGGACTTGATGCCTACAAAACCAGTAGAAGTGAAGATAGAAAGCTGGTGGTACATTGATGTTGGCTATGTTATTGAAGATGATATTAAGGTAATAAATGCAGTTAATTTTCATTACCCATAATTTATTATTCAGATTTTTTGTGTTCTAATTCACGAGTACATGCTGTCCCCTAGATTTAAGCTGGATTCACAACCACCACGTAGCGTACGTGCGTACATACATGTTAAAGTATGAAAACTGAGTGTGCATGCTAGCATTTACATCCTCGCATAGCGTGCGTACGTACGTAATAGAGTTGATGAACTTTCTACTTCGTACATATGTATGCACGCTAAGTGGCAGTTGTGAATGCAGCATGCACAAACATAAGACTCAACTAAATATTAATTTATATTGAGAAATTATTTTCCTTGTGGTCATAAATTATTTACTTTGCTTCGAAAAATATAAATAAGTTATGATGTGTGTTCGTACGTACATTAAGTGTGGTTATGAATCTGCCTTTATGTGTTACATTTTATTACAACTTGCGTAATAATCAGTGTATTTATTGGATTTGGCAGTTTACTGTGGAAGGTAGTACAGTATTCTCTTTCACTAAGATTTTATTTTACCTGTTGTAAAATTCTGGGAATTAATCTTAAGTATAGTAAAATATTTCCAGCATACTGCATTTGTGGTTATAAGGTAACGCAAGCCCGTTATACTATTACATGTTATGCATATGAAAGTAACATCTGTAGTGCAAAAGGCTTTTTTTTTTTAATTAATTTATTTATTTAGTACGAACTGTAAACTATGTCCTCCTTTACAATTCATTTAGTTAGGTAAAACTTTCTACAGTATGAGCTATGGCTGTTGGTTTAAATTTCCTGTGCATAAGGCATACAATTAAAGTTATAATTATAATGTTTTCATGCAGGTTATTTCTCCTAATGAACAGCAACTGATAGACAGACTGATTGACCATGGTCGCCAGCGAGCGGGTGACCTTGACCAAGAATTGGTGCACCGCCTTTACAAGTTGGTACATCCACTTTCTATTACAATATGGTACATTCACTTTTTGTGTGTGATCATGTTGATGTAAAACCAGCAGAGAATGATTTGTCAGAAGACGAATTAACATTTGTGGATTAGAGTCGTGTAGGGAAATACAGTATTAGTGGCAATTCTTTTGTAGGTCACTAAAGTTTACACCCTTTAGTCACAATAACTGTGATAAATAACATATTGTATTGTAATTTACACACTTCTAATGTTAAAAACTATCACACCGTGTCACATTTTTTCAATTTTTGTAATTTAGGTAATACAGTAATCCAAATGTTTTTGAAATATCCCACACAACTTCGTAAGTTGTTCAACTTTATTCCTTTTCTAACCAATGTTGGGAGAGCTTGCAAGATGATTTATTGTCCATGGCTTGTTGCCTGTGAGGGACACTCGTAGTTCCAAGATGAGGGTGTTGTGTCTGGCCAGTTGCAATGGTATGTTGGATTGGGCCAACTCCCTTGTTTGTGTTTGCTCAGATAGAGGTGGGCACCCAGTATTGTACCACCCCACCGCGATCAGATGTGGCCCAGCTAGAGAGAAGTGGCTTTAAAGCACAGAGCGATAGTACAGCAGCCAGCCGCTTGTTGCGTCGTTGTGGGTAATATGTGGTTGGCCACCTACTATTCACCACTCAATCTCCCACTGACTATATATGCGCAAATCATTGAAATGGCATTGCACCCATTTTTTGCTATAGAACTGAGTCACTTGTTTCTCCAGGAACAAGTCTGTTCTCTGCAGTCAGTGGAGCAATCTTATCTGGACGTGTTTGTTCACGAGTTGGTAAATGGCTGGAAGTTATCGGTCAGGTCAAGTTAGATCCTGGCACCTCTGCGCTGTTTAAGGACTGGAGGTCATAAGATTGACAGGTGTGGACAATAAATGGGAACAGTGGCGACCGGTCAATGTTTTGAGCTCAGTGCTCTGAATATAATGTCCTTCACCCCCTTCCCGCTAAATCGCTATACTTTCCTTTCTTTCACTGCTAATAATCATATGTTTAACTCAAAGGTATAGAACTTTAGCTTTATATGTATTGAGAAATTGCTCTGCGTTTCATGGCAAGCAGTAATGTAGCCAATAAAGTGTGTTGTAAAAAACTTTCAACCTAAAGATGTTATCTACAATGTATAGGTACTCGTTAAATACACAAGCAATGAATACCACTAACGGCAAATTAGTATCCTACAATCTCAGTTTCTATACATTTGTTCTTACTGCGTACCCTCTGTGTTTCCTCACGATTAATGTGAACCCGATTCGTAGATAAAATGCCAACAATATCGCATGTGAGACGTCTTAAGACTACATTAGTGTTCAGCTTGTCTAAATGCAGACGCAATTTTTTAACACACGCGAAGTAGGCCTACATATATCTTCAGACCCGCATCAGCATATCATTTTGATACGATTAAATAACTATTCCGAAAACTATAACTTAATAACTCCTTCAATTATGAAAATTAGACATTTCATGAGCTTGTCCGCTCGAAAATCAACACACACACAAACCTAAAATAATTTTCCTCTCACCGTCAAGCAACACAGAATTTTCACAAAAATTAATATTGTAAAATTCGACTTACCAAATTATCCCATCATAAACCGTCGGCAATGTATCCATTGGGCCAAAGACTAATAACATAGATTCTACGGCAGTTCGTTATTTATGCACAGTATCACGTCACTGACGCCCACAACCTACAATAAAAATACATAGTAACGTACTATTCATAAACGTTATTCTAAGTCAGCTACACGTCCATGCGACACCGAAAATTACTTTGTTTACAAGTCTGCAATGTACAAACACGTGCGCGACGCGAGCGGCCATCATTCTCAACGCGCTGACGTAACTGTCGCGCGCTTGCGCAGTAGATAGCAGGGCTACTCTGCTCATTGCACGGAGCAGGTGTTGATAAAGGCGAGGTTCCCGCGTCTCTCTACGCCTTTGGCTAGGACAGGGGGTAGGAAAGAGGAGTGACAACCGTGCGTTAGTCCGTGGGAGCACCGAGCCAGGTTTACACCATAGAAAAGGCGGCTTACACGAGCGAAATTACTGTAGAAAATTCAGTCAGCCTATAAAACTTAGCGCAAAACAGTCTATATATTATAAATAAAGGTTAGAAGTATAAATTGTGTCACATTACCTGAAATTTAATAAGATTAAGTTCACAATAACTTTGTAAAAGTTTACTCAGTGCTACAGCACGAGAGCACGGCCTTACGCACCGCCACTGAATGGGAAGTAACACTAACACACTTCTTAATGTCATAGATGGGCTGAACGTAGACTCAGCACCATAGGTTATCCTAGCGTGTGGGCACCCGGTAGTCGGATGCCAAAAATCCTTATCACAACTTCATTGTTAAGGGGCAGGTTCTGGGAAATTCCACGATACCTATGCACAGCAGCTGCAGTGACAACAGATAACATAAGATGATGTGTTAATCACTGTCTACATAATTGCAGTGTTATGTTTATCCAGTGTTTGCCAAAGTTTAGCTTGTATGCTATCAATAACAATAATATTTTCACTGACATATTATGGTACCAAAGTGTTTTTTTTCCTACGTTCAATGAAAGGAAGAATTTAGTGCAACCACATAATACATTCAAGGTGAATTGACTTTGAGTACTGTGATTGTTTGTACAATATAAATGTTAATAGGTAATTTGAAGTGTAGAATTTTATTAGAGATGAAATAAGATGACATTTTCTGTAATTTAAAAACTAAATGTCCTGCCTGTTAGCTAAATAATTTAGTGTTAAATGGTTTTAGTGTTTTCTAATGGATGCATAAATTATTTGGGAAAAATGTAAATAATTACTTACTAATTGTTGTTCAATTATCTTTTTAGCTGTAAATTTTATGCTAAGTAGAAGCTTAAGCCTTGTCTCATTTTACACAGCATATCTTCAGAGAGTATTTTTTTATGCTCATGTGCATCTTTTATGCTCTGTGTATGTGCATCCACTTTCTCAATTTGGGACACATTATTTGGTGTTTTTTGACCAATATACGCACTCACTTCATGGTAAACAAATAATTTACATAGAAAAATTAAAAATTTTAATTGTGTTTGTAAGTGTTGTGAAATATTTGTGCCAGCTAAAATAATAGTTACTGTAATGTACTTACTGTGTCTTAATGAGTATCTCAAACTCTTGTTCATAGTCCAGTTAATGTACTGCTAAACACTTTTCTTTAGGATACTGACACACATTAATACAAAAAATATGTTTGTGTTGAACCAAATAAATGTAGTATTGCTTAATAAATACACTGTTTGATAAATATAATATGTATTTAATTACTCTAAAGTCTTCAGGAACCGTAATCTTTATTTAAATAAACTCTGGTTGATTGTATGGAACATGAAGGAATGCAAGTACAATAAATCTTAGAACTCTTGCTGTTACGTGTCCTGAACTATTGCACTGGCCAGAGAGCTCACTGGTTGAATTAAGACGTCCTATAACTGATGTGCCCTCAAGTATTGTGAATGATGAGCTGCCACTAGAAATTTTGTGTGTGTTTTATGTGGGTTTTTGTGGTTTACATTGCCACGAGATGTTTGTTTTATTGTTGACGTATGTGGACATCTTTTGTACATTTGGGCTGTCTAGAATGTAAGCAAACTAAATGTTAGAATATTTATTGTTCTTAAGACAAATTGTACGTTTGCAAGCTGATTATCCAAACATTTTTCTCCTAGGAAAGGTCTTGTCTATATTGACGTCCCGATTGAAGATGATGATCATATCGTGGTGCCACCCCTCGAAGGTTTCGTAATGAACAGAGTGTTGGGTGACTACTTTGAGACGTTGCTTTACAAGATATTTGTGTCGATTGACGAGCACACGTCAGTAGGGGAGCTAGCAAATGTGCTGCAGATAGACCCAGAGCTCGTGAAGAATGCAGTGTCGCTGTACTGTCGGCTTGGCTTCGCACACAAGAAGAACCAAGAACCGGACTTTGTGGACCTGCATCCTTCCTGGAGGGAAAGTGCTGCCACCAGCAGAAAGTAAGCCAACCTTTGTACATTCCATTGGTCATTGGTTGCACCCAAGGACGGATCCAGGGGATGAGGCATTAGCGTTCGCCCTCCCTAAACACCCCAATAATTCAAATATGTACAACATAAAGATTTTAAAATTGAATAAGCGAACTTGGGGATGTGAGGATGGACTGTTTCAAAATGACATTGGTTTATCTGCCGGGAAAAATGTGGACAATCACGGCAAAGAAGTTTCTGCTTGTTGCAGCTGTGTATATTTTTTTATAGATATTGGTCCCCACTAAAACTTGTCGCTGGATCCGTGCCTGGCTGCACCTTCATAAAACCAGGGAGTGCTACAAGTAGGGTACAACTTGTGTAAAATAATGGATTAGAAATATTTGGTTAGCAGTATTGAACTCTGGTGTGAATGTGAGGTGAGTATGGAGCAACTGCAGAATGCATGTGCTGGAGAAACGGGAGTGTCCTGAGATAAACCTCTGCCACATTTCCCATTTCTTAAAATGTTGAGTGATCCAACAGGAAATTGAACCCAGGTCAATTTGTGAGATGAGTGTTCTGACCACTACACCGTTACTGACCCTGCATAAAAGAAACTGGTAACATTTGCCTAAGGTAGGGTCAGCACAAATGGAAGAAGGCCGTGCTTCATTAAAGAAATGAGCCTATCATTCTATGCTGACCTGAGCAGTGCATGATGTGTAGGTACAACAGAAGCCAACTCAGTAAAGAAGGAAGAAAAACTGTAATTTGACTACCATGAGAAAATATTCCTTTTTCCTCCCTGTGTTACATTTCGGAATTCCAGTGTGAAATATTGTAGCTGTGCACTGGTTTTTCACTGAAATGGAAGCCTTAGATTTGCTAGGTAAGTGATAGACCACTTATTTTACGGAATCAGTATGTGCATGAACATATAATTATGTGTTATGCAGATTAGTTAGTAAATCTCAATGCTTACATGTTGTAAAGTTAAAGAATTTGAACTTAAATTGTAAATTGCTGTAGTTTCACTATAGCACATTAAATCTTTATTGTTGTGTATGAAGATTATCACCAGACTATGTTATTATTGCTACTGATGCGCTGTTGTAAATGTTAAAATCTTTGTAGATCTGTGACTATATCAGAAGAGCCACTTTTGTTGGATTTGAACTCTGAATCTGGGTTCACTCCTCCTGAAGAGACGTCAAGTGGAACAGAAGAAGCAGACCCTAGTTTCCTGTCGAGTCAGTCAAGAAGTAGGCGCATTGCATTCCTTTTTGACTCGACACTCACTGCTTTCCTTATGATGGGCAACCTTTCACCAGTGAGTTTGTAATTTTTCCTCTGTTTAAATCCTCTGTATATCGTTATTGTCAAGTTTTTGTATGTTGTAAGGTGTGTTGAATTTGCCAGTATCTGTGATAGGTTGAAAATGTGTTTGGTTGTATGTTGTCCGCATGTGTAAATTGAGGTTCATGTTTGTTACTAACATGTAAACTGTAGGCATTCATGTGAAAAACATTACTGTATGTAGTTTACTTGTACGAGCAAGGTTTGAATTTTCATTGTTTTGTTTTATAGTTAAACAATTTTGAATGGAGATTACAGCTTGTATGAGTTTTGAGTACATTTTGGACGTATGATGCTATTGCAATACTCTATTGTCCCAGAGATCTAGGTGAAACAAAATAAACAAGAAAAACATGCCAAGATTAGTTGTAGTCGGAACATACACATTTAGTTAAATACATAGTAAATCCTAGAATATATTATGTCAGGAAAGAAATATGATCCTAAATTGATTGGAAATGGTTTGATGAGCTAATAAGTTTTTGGACAAACTCATCTCCATCTGTGATTCACCAGGGTCTGAAAAACCATGCTGTGACAATGTTTGAAGTGGGGAAGTTATCAGACGAGTCACTGGACAGTTTCCTGGTGGAGCTGGAGAAGATCTCAACAGACGACAGTGAAGGAGAGGCGCAGCGCTACTTTGACCATGCATTGATATTGCGTGAGACAATTGTATTCCTGCGACAGAACCGCCACATGGCGGACCACATGAGGCTGGCGTTGGACCTAATCCGCTGCGAGAGCCTTCAGTCGCTGGACCCAGCCACGTGCACACGCCTGCTCTGCAAGAACTATGCGTGAGTATAGTCTTCAGTTTTCAGCACACTGAATTTGTAGTTAAGTAAGTATACAGGTGTCAAAAAATGAACGTGTCTTCAAATATCTTGTAACTTGGCCTCATTATGTAATTAAGGAACCTTGTTTGCACAAAATGCATGTTAAGTAATGCACATGCTCTGACACGTAGTTGAACGTCTACTGATCGACCCGTTCACTGGGCAGTCACAAAACATAAAAGGTACATTCATTTTCGGGCTGGCCAGAAAATAAAATACTCCAGGACAGAAGTAAAATAACAATAGATACATATGAAGTAAGATAGTTTTGGAAAATTATCAAAAAATGTTATTTGTCTTAGATGTAATGACTTTAACATTGTAACGTGGCTAACCTCATTAGTTAAATAAATACTGTAACTGAAACATTTTAAATGGCTACCTTTACCATTCCCTCTTATCAAAGTGCTGCATATAGTGTAAGTGCTAGAAGAAATTTGACACATAAGTAATTTTTTTTCCACCAACCTATTTACTGCCAGTATTATAGTATTATAAATACATTCACTATACTATACTGTATCAAAATCTTTTTATTGCTAATTATTTTTAATGTTCGCTTTGTTTTGGTTGTAATCTTTCGTTCTGCAAAGGTAGCAAAAGAAACAAAAGGTATTGCATTAATTTTTTTGCAGGCTTCTTGTGTCTATGGCACCATTAAGCAAAGAAATCCGGCCAATCAGCAGCTGTATTCCTCCTCACTTGGGTCCGGCTATTCCTGAAGTGAACACTGTTTGGTTCAAGTTATTTATCTACCACCTGAGTGGATACGGTCCTCCAACATTGTTCCTGGCTAAAGGTACACCCAAAGGCACTGTGACATTTGTACACAATGATGTGTGTTTTGGAATTGCCTCTAAAATAATAATTTTTGTGTTGATTTCCCATCACAAAGTATTTTGCTTGCCTAAATTGCATAGAATGTCATAAGGAAAATGGTCTTGGTGATGCATGTACTTGATGATGCATGTACTTGATGATATTACAGTATTATATTCACCCTTTTTCTTGTGTTTGGAAAATATGGTGAATTATCCAATCAGAATATATTGTGTTTGGTTCTATCCCTTCCCCTCTTCTTGCCACCCCCCTCCTTTTTTATGGTTCATTTCATGTGATACTGTACAATGACTGTTCGTTAGAAGTATTTGTTTCATTGTTTGTGTAAAATGTGTCGACTATACTGCTTTCAATAGTACTTGTAAACAAACACAATATACCTCTGCTGTGTAGGGAATTATTGGTTACTGCTAAAGATTTCATGCAAGCACTTCAGAAATTATGTATGTGAAAATAGATAATGATGAGGCACAATAGTCAGGCTGAAATCACTTCCATATGTATTCTTCTTTAGTTATCTGCTGTGTTTAATATTATCAGTTGTTTTAACTGGATAACCTTTAGCCTTTAGTCTGACCCAAATTCTAATGTAAATCGCAGTGATGTGGTAGAAAGGGTAACACCTTAATATATGAGAAAAACATAAATTTTAGCAGCAAATGTAATGAAATCTTTAGCGACAGAAAAAAATTTTCCTTTCGCTTTCTCGTGTTTGTTAGCGTTAGGAAGTACCCATTTCATTCTTTACCTTTTGTGCATCAAAAATACTTGTCAATTACATGCAACCACTACAGGTACAAGTGCTGCACCTGTGTATTTTATAACCAAAGTCTGGGGCTGATGCTGAAATAGGTTATTAAAAATGTTAGAAACTAAATTCCAATTATGTATGTTGACACTGTTTCACATTTCAGTTCCATGCAATTAATTTCCACATTACTGTGCAAGCTTATTAACAGCCATTGCCATGGAAGGGATGAACGTTGCTGGTTTTTTTTGTAGTTACTGAGATGCCACAAGATCAAGGCGGCAGACTGTGTTCTCTACAGCTTATGCACACCAATATCTCTTGAAGTGATGTATGGGAACTAACTGTTGTAATGCTATAATTGAATCGGTCTTTGTTAAAGAGCACTGTGTCCTAAAATCACGAGAGTGTAAAATCAATTAAATCCAAGGACTTTGTTGATTTTAACCGAGTTTGTAAAAACTAATAATATATGTAGAGAAAGTAAGGACTAAGTTTCTTTCAACTTCAGTTAGTCCAGTGTACCAAAAATTCTACATTGCCATCAAAAACAGATGTTATTGAAATTTGGACTTGGTGCATTTTAACAATGACTGATTCAATTTTATGTACTTGATATTTATCACATTATATGTATTTGTATGTAGTATAATTTTGTTTCACTGCAAGCTCTTTAAAGTGCAGCCTACATTCATGTGAATGCAGACAGTGTGTAAGTCAATCAATCACAGGAAATTAATCCTAAACCATAATTAACAGTTATAGGATTGTTATAGAATGTTATGGTTTGGTTTTCATAAAAAGGTTGGTGACAAGTGGTGTTGGAAATCTTTCTGGTTCAGGTCTTTGCAAAACACAGGTGTTCAGTGTCACAGTGTCATCCTGTCAAGTTATGAAATTCCATCTCCCCAAGGTTTTGGAAACTACACTCAGTATGTAGAATGTTCCAATTCATAAAGAATTTAAGATTGATTTTGAGTGAAAGTTTCATTCTATTTCCACAAGTTTTCGCTCTACAATTCTGTCTTCCGGACTAGTGCTTTACAGTACGCTGCGATTCTGCACATACATTATACGACGTTCCTCGTAAGTACCACACAGGTAACACGGGGTTAATCTACCTCGGCAATAAAAAAAAACAATGTTCATTTCCTGACTTAGTGAATTATTCGTGGACTGCTCTCGTAGGGCATACAATAAAATACTGAGTTTTATTCTTTCAAGAAAATGAACGTCACATACTCTGGGTGCCTACTGCTGCCCCTCTTTGTTTTCAGTTCCACTATTCAGCAAAATTATTTCCGACGAATGATATCATGGGGTGCCTACCGCCGCCCCTGATATTCAAAACAAATAGCTGAAAATTGGAGACCTTCATTCTCCCTCGACGTCCACGGCCAAATGCCTTGACCCACTTTCTCTATCGTGGCTCTTCCCTATCTTGGCGGAAAACCACCCTCCCAATCCAGTGGTCACGAGGGGGTGCCTCCGGCCAATCAGTGTCGAGCATCCTTCAAAGCTCCGCCCTCGGAGAACAGATTCCGTCTCAATTCACCTCGCCTTCTTTTATTTTCAAATTGCATTTTTCATCTACAATTACATATTTTAAATAAATCCTTAAAATGGCACGTTACAATTATTTAAAGGTATTAAAAGTATATGTAACTTGTGCACAGGGTGCCTTGCCCTGCAGCTCACGACCTTCCAACTGAGTGTCACAATACTTTTTCTTACACAAAATTGCGGCAAGGGAGGCTGCTCAAGGGCAAACCTAACAATGATGCATTATATGTTCTTCAGCTAACACAAGTCTACATGTGGAGGTATTTCTTATAGCTATGGCCCTCCCAGAATCTACCTGACCAGATGCAGTAAATGCTGAAACAAAAGAGAACAAAAGAAAATCGTATGACAGTGACTCTATTATTGGACATAATATTTACAAATATGCCAGATATTAGATTTAAATTTCCTGTTGCTGCAAGGCACTAGTTTCATTTAATAAAAATACAAATCTAAACCTATGTTAACAAATACTACAATTGTGTTAAAATAAAGTGAGTCCTCAATTTACGTTGGTGTTGTGTTCCTGAAAACAGTGACATATACTGAAACGACTTAAATTGAGTCAGACCAGCCTGCCACAGCCTACAGCTAAAACTTTTTGGAACATAAGAATATTAACTCTTGACGAAAAAGAATTGATTAACGACGTTATTCTGAATCAGTGGCTACTTAAATTGAAAAAGGGGTGCTCAAGCATAGGCAACGTTAATCCGAAATGACATAAGTCAATATGCCATAAATCGAGGACTTACTGTAGTAATAATCAGACACGTGTGAAATGGATGAGAATAACAAAAATGTATTATCGCTCCGTATTGCTATTATACTAAGTGAGAAATATTTTCTCACATGTACATGTGGTCAGCAAATATTGAACTGCAGTTGTACATGTAAAGTATTCAAATGTGCATATTTAACTATTCATGCAAAATAGGTGACACTTTGCAGAAATGTTCAAATACTGTAGTTTAGTGTTGGTGTTGCTCTAGGTGTTTGATGTTTGTGTGGCAGGCAGCCGGGTAAAGAAGCTACCGAGGATGTTCCAGAACTATGACAGGTTGCTGGTGACGACGTGGGGCCACGACCATGTGGTGCTGCCAGTCTCCAACATTGTGTTCACTCTTAATGACGTGCTGTGCCACTCTGCAGTTCTTGTTCAGGTGGGTGTCCAACGTTTTGCTACAATTTTCTTTTTGTCAAGAAATTTTTAATTGATTGGTTTTGTAAGAGAGTAAAGGAATTTGACACTCCATTGCATAAATAAGATACTGTCTTTGAAGAAAAGTTTGTGAGTTTAAAATAGTTACATGCACATTTGTAGACATTATGATTAATATGAAAATCTCTGGTATGAAATACCAGCATGTTCTATACCTTGTCTGACAATGTCCTTATAGTGTGATGAAATCCAAACGAGGGTTGAGGGGGAGTCAGATTACAATTAAAATAGATACGTAGAGTTTAGCAAAGAAAGGAAATACATTATTGCAAGAAAATTACTGGCATTTGACAATGCCCATCATGTCTTTTACATATTAATAAATTATGTTTTTTGTAAGTACGTACTTCTAATGTAACTTCAGGTTGAAAAGTGGTGGTGATATGTGAACTTTAATATCAATTTTGATTACGTATATAAACATGAATATGGTGGGTACATTTTAGTGGTATACACATTTTGACATTCTAATTTATTGTGATAGTTTTAGTTAATTTGAAACACTTTTAATAACTTTAATAATGAAAACATTGTTTTTTCATGTAATTGTTTTGCTGATCCTTCTTTTTCCACTGTATTTTCATTATTAATTTCTCTAGTTAACTTTTGTTTCAAATTTCACTCATGTATTTTTTATTTTAATTTCATACGCAAAACACATGGAGATGCTTTGACATACATAACTTGCTCAAACATTTTTTGATTATAGTCGCAGTAAGACAATTAAATTCATCAGTTATCTAAGGCCTGCTGTCAGTCACTGGTGCCTACATATCTGGTAATTTGTCTAGTCACCTGAGACTATCTATTTCTATCTTGGGAATACAAGGCCAAATACATAAGGCATAGTTTTAGCAGGTTTCCTTTGAACTCCTTATGTACTTAATTTTATAGTAGTACATGAACATGGAGCATTTAATCGGAGATATAAGAATTTTTTTTCATTGCTCCTGCTGATTGACAACATTTTTGAACTGGTTCAAATAGGCTGGTAGAACTATTTTCTGTGAACTGACTTCAGTAACTGTCATTTAGGTTTTAAAGCAAGCAGTGTGAGCATTTTTATACCACATTCCAACCATCATTATTATAGATGTTAAAATATTTCATCATACTTGTACATTTATAGCTACGCAGCATCATGGGTATAATTTCTGGCATAAATATTCATGTTATGTTGCCCAGTGTCAGTCGTTATTCTCTAATAAATGACTTAACATATGAGATGTCTTGGGCTCAGGAATTTCACAACTCACATTTATGCTAAGACTGCCCTGCATCAGTATTACATTTTGTCTGAGGTTTTGTTTGTTTTGTGTTTTATTATTTAGGCGCCAGGATCATGCAGTTTTATGGTAAGCATTTAGTGTATGGTGTTTTATTTGCTGTATTACATTTTAGAAACTGTATGCTATGTCTTTGTGTGCTGAATTTAACTTTCAACACAATTTGAGACTTTTCCACACCAGTGATATGCCAGACACTGTGACAAAATGAATACATTTAGTTAACAAATGGTAGTCGACCTGATATAATTGGCCATGCCTCCTTGGTCTTTCTTGATAGTCTGGCCAGTTAATTTTGCTTCAAATAGTTGCATACAGTAATTAGAGAATCATCAGGTGTTGCTAATATGTACAGTGTGCATTCACAGGTTCTGCAAGCTGAAAATATTCACCCTGCCACTCAAATATTGTAATAATTGATAAAATATACCCTTGTCACCTGACAGGTGATGAATTCAGCTGCACCAAGTGATAAGAAAATACAGTGGAGTCCCGCTAACACAAATTTTGCTAATCCAAGTACGTATCTACATGATCCAAATGATCATGACTGGAGTTTTCCTTTTAACAGTAATTTATTTCGCAATGGAGTATGTCCAAGTAAATAAATCCAGTCATGCACTCCCATTGCACAGTTCTTTCAAAGATCGTACCAAATGATCATGTTGGTGCGGATCCAGTTTGGGTGGGGGGAGGAGGGATTTGACATTTTATGTATGGTTTATCCTTAAAATATATTAAAAATTATAAAGTAGTATATGCAATTTTTTGTTTAGGATACATTTTAAACAGCACCATTTTGCATTTCAAAAATTAAATTTTTCTGGGGAGCACCCCCGAACCCCTTTTTTTTTACTTGGGGGGTCTGGCCATAGCTACTTTCTAAGGAATGGGTCCCCCATTCCTCAAAACCTACAGTTGGATCTGCCCGTGCGAACATGTGAGGGGAAAAAATTTAATAATAATTATAAAACCAAATTTCAATTAATTTTGTAATGCAATGACAAAATGAAATACCTATTTACATTACATACATACTTAGAAATGTATGTTAAGGCTTATTCAAAAAGACAATAGTTTTTTTTACTACAATAATATAAGTAATGCAGGTTGATACATTTTTCATCCACAGAGAAACAACTGTCAGTTTGTAACATGTTACTATGAACCACGGTCGTAGAAGAACAGGTCTGGACACTCACCTATCTACCAATGTATTTTGCTTGATCCTCTTGTTTGCTGCAGTTCACCAAGTTACCGAGAATGCCATGCGTGTTTGGCGCTACTATCATGGTGGTCGGGCTCAAACTCCACCCACTTTTTTCCAGTGTTTACATTATAAAGTAAATAAAGATTGCTGAAACCATAATTTATGATTGTGAGCAAAGGCAGTATTTCATAAATTGATAGAAAATACGTTTTGATAAAAAGTGGGTGGAGTTTGAGCCCGACCACCCTGATAGTAGTGCCAAACACGCATAACATTCTCAGTAACTTGGTGAACTGCAGCGAACAACAAGGGGGTCAAGTTTCCAGGCAAGTGTCCAGACCTGTTCTTGTACAGCCGTGCTGTGCAACTACATTATAGGAAGGATTTCAGTTAATCCATAAATCTGGTAACCTGAACAGGGCTTGGTTCCAATCAGTATTAGTGAGACTCTACTGTCCCTATTACAGACATTGATAAACTTCTGTTAAAGTACTTTAAAATACTGCCAAAATTTGAATGCAAATAAGTTTCCTAGACCTTCAAACCTGAACACCTGTGTCGTTACCAATATATACATATTTTAATTTAGCATCCAATACATTATAATATTGATTTGATGTTTATTTATTATTTTTTCAACAGAACTGACTTACACTATAACATATACCGTACATACCTGAAATTTTTTTGATGTCATTACACCTGTACTGTCATAATTTTATGGTGTTATGAGCTGCTCATGGTCCACTTAACACTTTTGAAGTCTTAGTTATCTTAACCTTTTAGCTCATTTATATATTTTTTGCCACTTGTTAATATATAGTCTTAGCAGTGTAAGTAACACTTGCAGTGTACATATTCCACAGTAATCAAATATTAGGTATAATATATTAAAATATATTTTTTAATAAATATTTTCAAACAAGACAATCTTGAGAAGTGCTTAATTAACATGAAATTCCCGTACCAGCTTTACTTAGCTTTCATAATTAAATAACATGTAAGTAGTGTTAATTACTTGTGCCAAACATTGTCCAGAATATAGATTATTTCAGACCTCCTTGTCACTCAAGCCTTGTAAGTATTGCTTCTTGATCATTCAGTTAATGTTGTAAAAGGCCTCCATCTTCTTGTGTTTTGTCACCTGTCTTGCTACTTTGTGCTGCACTTTACTCCTGTCACACTCGAGTGTTTGTTTGTCTGCTTCTTGTTCCTTCTCAGGGTCACAGTGGTCATGAGGATAGTGCACTCACCACTCTCCTGGTGAGCTCTCATGAAGTCACATTGATGACACTGCTGTTTGATGACAGATTTTTACATAGCTTTCGTTTTTTTTTTTCTCCCTTTTTGCTCTGTTGTTGCATCATCTCAGGATCTTATTCATGCACCATATTTGGGATTGCTAATTTTTATATGTGTTAATTAATGGCTACAATTTTTAATTCTTTGTTTATTGCTTAGCATAGTAAATTGTATCTATTAATTTAGTTTTGGTGATAAAGTAATTTCTGCTTTAAATTTTTTAAAATAATGCTTATTGTTTGAGCTTTCAGATGTTCACTTTTTTATGTGAACTGAACCATTTTGTGTTGTTATTTTCAGGAAGTTTTTATGAAATGTTATTTGTTTATTTTTATATTTAAATTTTATGTTATTATTATTATTGCAAATTACTTATTTCATAGCATTTTGTTTTGTTACACTACCAATTAGTAATTATAGGCAACAAACATAATTAGTAGTTCTGCACTTGTTTAAGTAGTGTAGGCCTGATTATGAAGAGCCTATGAGGTCAGAAAACAGTGTGGGACATGTATTGTGTGCTTAGCTTTCATCTTGATCAGCCTTCATCTGATGTTTTATGCCATCTACTACCATTCAAATTGGTCTGTGGGTCAGAACTGGTAGGAGCTGGAGTCCTGCTGGGGAATGGTTAAGAATTTGTTCCAGAGCAGGACCCTTGTGTATTCGACAACTGTGTTACTTTAATTACTAGAAGACTGTGGGACTTAATAAACTTAAGATTCTTTAAGCTAACATGCTACTCATTCTATTTCCTGTCGATGAGACCATGTGTACTGGCCAGGGATTGTTTTCGGTGATGGGAAGAGACAGGTCAGGCCGTCAAAGGGGTGGAGCAAGACACCATCCCGGGGATTCTGCCCTCCATGGTTGTTTGCTGCACAGGATATCTGGCTATGGGAATTGGCATTTCTTGTTGTGAGATAGTACTAGACATCAGCCTGGGAGACTTTTAACCCTTTGGAATTACACAATCATGGCCATACTCTTTAGTTTCTACTGGTTTTGTGATACTGTAATTATTATTTTAATCTTAGATGAGAGCAGATATGTACCAAAAATCTGTTTGGTAGTGTTGTTTAAAGTTGTTTCTGTTGTACAGCTAATTTTTTTCAAAGCAAGAGATTGTACGGTTCCGACTAAAAAGTCAATTAACAAGAATTTTGTTAGTTACGTAATCAGCTCTAAATTCACAGTATTTACTGCTTTGAAAAAATCAGCCAACATGGAGAAGATAATTTTAAACAAAATTGCCAAAAAAAATTTTGATGTCTGCTTTTGTTTAGGTGTAAAAAAAATTAATATCGCTGAAAAAGTAGAACAATTGAGCATGACCTTAAGTTTGCAGAATGTGCTGAACCCAACAGCTAGTTAACAAGTGAGATTTTGGGTACATTAATTTTACTATTTTCTAAGATAGTAATACAGTATTGCATTTTGTCACACTATAATAGTTTTTAGTAGTCTATTCCTAAAGTTATGATTTTGTGCAGGCGTATGGGGCAGGATCTGGGACATCAACTATCATGGTTCCGTTTCCTAATGTGAAGAGTAACAGTGATGGTAAGAGTGGGCTCTAAGGTACATTATATTTATGTCAACTCCCAGTTAAGTGCCCTAGCTAACTTTGTGGTGGTGGTGGTTTCATAGATGCTGATTGGTTTTCACACCCAGCCATCAAAAAGCTCTCCGAGTGCATAGACCTCATCCATAACTGCGGGTTCCTTACAATGGTGAACTTGGCAGGAACGTCAGAGGGTCGGCTGGTGCGATCATCTCCAGCTGACAGCACGAACCTGGTCGAGAGTTGGATAGCCGCAGCCACCAAGGATGCGAGCCCGGTGAACGGCTTCACCAGCGAGGACTGTGCTGAGATCCTCCGCGACGAGCTGAATAGCATAGGGGGTCGAAGAGATGCAGATGCGGGTAGTCACGATGAGTCTTGCCAACCGGCTCACGCTGGTAAGGGTGACCAGACCTTGTTCGAGGGGTGGACGCTGTTGGACTGCAATTTCGGTGTCCCCCTATTTGACGCGCAGGTGAACAGGAAGATATGTAATGCTATCATCTCTAAGGCTCTGTGGACAGAGGACAGCTTGAAGAAACTGACAGCATCCAGTCGGAAACTGTGCCTCAGATTACTGGATTTCATTGCCAGCTATCAGGTGACACATTAAACATTTTTTTCTCCCATTTGATTTGTTCATCTTTTCTTTTTCATTTTCTTTTCTGATTCTTATGTGAGAGGAAAATTAAATTATGGAAGCATCAATATGGCTGTATGTTCAATAGCTAGCATTAAATTCAGAAAATACTTTATAATTTTGGTGTGTTTAGCTATTTTAATCACAGTGTTAAATAGTACACCATGTATGTAATGTAGGGTAAGGGTCTTACAGATTCCAATCATCACATACGTCACAGAATTTTTGATAAAACTGAGAGAGGAAGGGGGGCTTAAGGAGGCTTGAGTTTTGTAGCATGTTGCACCGAGTTAGGTGGTGTGACAGTAAAACTTTGACTCTCATTTGGGAGGACCCTGGTTGTTATATTCCTGTCTCTGGCCATTGTGATTTCTGTTTTGTGAAATTTCTCTATGTTAATGCTGGAATGGTTCCTAAACATAGACCTTGGCCAACTCCTTATCTTAGTTCTTGTCCCTGCGTAAAGTTGTTTTGTAACCGTCTCTATTGAATGTGCTGTTGATGAGATGTTAAGAAAATGTGTATACTGTATTGTACTTTTACTTTGCATGACTAAATAAATAGACACTTGTACTGAAAGACTAATACTAGAGGATAGACGTACATGTACTGTAAATAGTTGGATGATAATTTTTGTACGGCTGTATAATTTTAAAGTAATGACAATGGGACTAGCTTCTTAAGTCGGTAAGTAACGGTACACTGCAATATGGCAAGGGGTTGCAACTAGAAGAAGAACAATGCGGCTACAGGAAATTTAAGTGTAGAAGATGTAGTTGTATATTGTCTTGTAGCTGCTGTGCAAATGATGAAACTGTAGTGTGTTGTGTTAGAACTGGTCGATACTCTCTAGGTCTCAGCGGAAGTATACATTTATATCATTTCTAGTTCCTACGAAAAAAAATGCCATACATCCAAATATAAAAGTGGTTTACGATAAAATGATCACTTTCAAAAGCTCTTATAAATCTATATTTTCAGTCACTTTGTATCTTTCCTCTGCATGTAAATACAAGCAGTGTTGTGTTATGTGATCTTATTTAATTTGTGTGTATACTATTTACATCTAAATTCTTAAAATTATTTTCTATTTACTCATTAAATTTACTAGTGATGATAACTAACTGGTATTATTAAGAGTTCTGTATGTATTATAAATACATATAAGCACATTAATCAGTCTTCATAACTATTTAAACCTTATGTTGAGCAGGACAATAGCAAAATCTAGCAATTGTGCCCCGAATACTCCGTAGATAGTAAAATCTCACTTAACCTGCAAAGAGAAATATGCTGTTATTTAAATGTACAGTACTGTCACCTACATTATTACTAGCATATTATTATTACCACTATTACTAGTGTAGGCAGCACATGTATGGAATAAATGTGTCCTGATTACTTGCATCTTAATTTATCCTGAATTTCCAGCCTATCAATACATACCCCTGTTAGTAGTAAGATTATAACTCTTGCAGTAACCAGTTTTTATCACTAGAACTGAATTTGTATCACTGTAATGCCATAGACATTTTTACAGTCGTTAAATGTACATTGTGTTTAATTATTGGTTGTACATGCTTTCTAACCAAAATAATGATCACACATACCAATGGTTTCTCCTGTGGGGCACCTTTAACTATATATTTAATTTTCTGTGTGATTGTCTGTATATTGGACAATGAGACCAAAAGTGATACCTTTCATGATGTAATTAGTAGCCGACCAGCTTACCTATTTACTGTAATATTTCTCATTTTTACGTGTTTTGAATACAAAAGTACTGTATTGCACATTTCTTGAACTCTGTGTTCAATACTACCCATTAGTTTGTAAAATGAAACCTCTGTTATTCAATTGTCGAAGTACCTAATTTTTTTGCTGTTTATGATAATGAGATCTTTACTGTATTAATAATAGGTGCTTGTGATATCTATAAAATATCTCCGGAAATTTTTTGGGCTGTTTATCTCCAAAATACAAACATTCTTACAGTCTATCTCATGAAAAGTTTCAATTTTTTGTTAGATGTGTGAAAGTAGTTCTGTGTAAACAAACTATGAATCTTTCGGCCACCATTTGCTCATCACCTGATTGTCAAAACATGTAAAAACCATGTGATTTACTGGCATATTTGTTTCAGTGTCTTGTTTCCACAATTTCAACACTTTTATTTTTATTTGTAATAAATTAAGTACATGTTTATTTCTCAAGCTCTAAATACGTTTTCGGCTGAGTAAAACTGATAAATTTCTGAGACATTTATTAACTTTTTTAAAGAACTGCTCTTAATTCCAAAAGAATTCTTGTGAAATTATATTTTAGCATTACTTAAAATTTACCTATTAACTCATTCAATACACTATTAAAATTATGTTTCTCTATCTAGTTGTATGATAACAGTACTACTACTACATATACTGTAATTTGCACAAAGCAATATGGTTTTGTTTTATATTACTATTTAGTGCGTGGTTTCAAATAATAAAACTCATCCGGTTTTTTTATTTCACGATAACAGTTTCAAATTTTACATTTTACACGTAATTCGCTTAAAAACTCATGAATTATATTTTGCCATTTTTGATATTGCAAAGCAAGAAAGAGCAGATAGGTTTTAATTTTGCAATTGTTTACCAGTTCACTGGTATCAAATCGTAAACTTAAACACACCTTCTCTTTTTAATATTGCGATACCAGTTTTGAAACAATAAATTTTTAAGTTCTATCTTGCAGAAAATTTAACCTATTCAGCAGACAATGCCAACTAGAGACTATTTGTTATTCAGAGTAGCCAAATTTACTGATCTCGGCAGTCGGCTGCAATTTGGCTATTTCAAATGTGGTTTTTACTTTGACACGTTTGAAATATGTTGGCAGCATCAGCTGTCAAAGAATGGAAACTTTTCATGAGATAGACTGTATCACCACCATGATTAATTTATTTATACCAGTGGACTAGATATTACAATATTTTTCATTGAAGAACATTTCTATCTATATTAAAATTTAATTTCTGATTTCATTTCAGAGGGAGAAAATCCATTTTGTATAAATTAAAGCTTTGTAGTGACAACATTTCACCTTACTAAAGTTATTATTTCACAACTGTAATTCACACTGCTGTTGTAATGACATTTAATCACATACAGACAGTTAAAACTAAAGAAATATTTTGGACATATGCCATTACTACAATACAAGAATCATTCAAAAAGAACATAGAGATGGAGGCGTATGTGTGTGGTGCGTACAGTTTCTCTTTTGAAGTGTAATGTGTGCCTGTTGCAGGACTTGCCTGTGCTTCCAGAGGAGACAACGGTGAACCCTCACAAGAGGTCCACCGTACCCTCCGTGGCTCTCCCCACCAGGAGCCTCATCTTTCTTAATGGCAAGCTAGATTTCTGGGATGGCAAGTGATCACTTGGCTGCCTAACTGAGAGTTAGAGCGGTAGAGGAAGGAAACTCTTCTTTGGTAAGATGATCGCAGTAACAGTTGAGATGATGTGATGTGACTATTAGGGATCGGAATATTTGTGGGTTCTGTGACCTGTAGGCTAGACTTCACAGGTATCCGTCTTCCGACAGAGTTCAGCTGATGGGAACCAACCAACTTTTCACTGGAACTCATATACGAATCTAAGGTCAAAATTTTACTGTATATCTAAATCTTGTATAAATTTATATTTATAATTTTTTTTTTCTAAACATTGTGTTATGCTTGTTCTTTTGCTAGGATGTATTTCGAACCTTCTCCTACTTGTATGATTTATTTCTAAATAAATTACATTGTTGGTTGGTTCCCTTACACATATAGGCTGTTCATTTAAAAGTAAGCACTTTGAAGCCCTAGTTACTTTTCAGCAAATTTGTAGGTGTCCGCCGTTTGTTAATGTTAACGTTAACGTAGCAGTGTCATCAACGAACAAGCTGTATAGATTTCGCCAAACTCAAAGATGAAAATATGAGCCTGACATAAAATGTCTTTTCTTATTACCATATTTTCTTGACAGATTCTTGAGAAGTGCTCACTTTATCTTGCACAGCCTACGCTCATTGACTATTTGCTTATGGAGTACAGTTCTGATGCACTATAATTGGTCATGTTGTTTGTTACTTCTTAATCATTGACTCAGAGTTCTCCGGTAGGTTAAGTACAGTTATTTTCAACAAAAGTTGTACTTGAGACACACGTGTGATGGCGGGGTATCTTATGATGGCAATGTGTGATTGTGAGAAAGGATTATGTTTTTACCAGTATTGTCTTACGATAAGCAAGGTGCGATATCTGTGACAACTTTGAAATAGGAAGTTTGCAGATGTTGGACAAACTAAGAAATTTTAAACCAATAGAAATTTAGTTGCAGCAAGAAAACATGTTAACACTATATTTTGTGGATCTGGTTCTGTCAGATTCTTAAAGAAGCTATAGCCTCAATATAATAATTGTTAGTACTATTTTTTTATTTGGTTGTGGTCCGGTGTAGACAGTAACCCCACCGTCACCATCAGTGCTTGCGTCGTGGGTTACGGTACGTTAGTGGCAGCATGTGACATGTAGGGCACTGGAGCAGCACAAACTGTGCACCACACATGCTGATTACAGCATAATATTCTACCCAGATGGTGCAGTTTCACAGAATTGTTATTGTAGCTAGAGTTGTGTAATTAAGAGGCTCAAAAGACTTTACAGTATTGAGCTACAATTACTGTAACAACTGTAAGTTTTTAAATGGTGCTCATTTCAGTTAAAAGAACATACACTGTACTTCTGCTTTCAGGTACGGGAGAGCAGTAAGATGGAAATACGTTCTGTTTCCATCACTGCAACTGGTCTGCTGTGCCATGCCAACCTGCCCCAGCAATGTTTATGTGAAGGCAGCGCGTGTCCGTAACAGATGTGTGTAGCAAACCCAGTGCTGCTGGGGTAGTTGTGTATCGTTGTTCTTGCAAGTTGGAGCAGCGTAGTTGCACAGCATAGGAACTCTCAGAATGATTATAGGATAATACATTAAACTAATTTCTTCATGGATTCCATTTGATAAAATAATTTTTATGTTATCAATAAGCTTGGTTAATCTTGAAAATTTTTCCTGTTAAGTACAGGGGTTGCAGTTACGTTTTTTTGTTCCTCTGTAAGGATCCGTGTTAAATTTTCTGTTAAAAAATTTTAGTTCACATATTGAGAGTCCCTATTGCTGAGAGTTAAAGTGATTCCTTTAAATATGATTGTAGAAGTTGAAGAATTATTTAAATTTTATAGTTATTTACGTCATAACATTCCATAAATCCTTGAATAAAGGTTACTTAAAATGAACATGCTGTGATGGTTGAATGTATTAACTGTTTACATGGGTAATTTTTTTCATCCATTGTGTTTTGGTGCTGCTGTATGGAGATAATCAGCATACTTAAGACTAAGACAAACATTTAAAGATTTTCAGAATTTATTATATATGTTGCAAATATGCTAATTTATGAGTGGTTCAGTATTGTGGTTGGCCACAGCAGTGACCTTTAAAAGTGATACATCAGCAGTTATTTTTCATGTGGCTGGATAATTGGGAGTGCTCTAACTATTAAAACAATTTTTGTTGCTGCTTAGGGCAGTAATTTTTTTTTTTTGTTTACAGCTATTAACAACTCTTTTGGCTTGCTTTTTAAATTTGTACATTATTAGAATTTATTGATTTGCAAGCTGTTGGCTGCAGTTGTGCGATCAGGTCGCATGATAGTTGCGCAAACTGTAAATGGCTTCTAGAATCTTACCGTTGTCCAAGCTGGGACAGCCTCCTCAAATTAGAGAGCTGCTCTTGTGAGTATTGTACACTGCGGAGAACGAGGTGAAAATCACAGATGATTAAACAATAGACTGTTGATCTCTATCATCTCACTGAGTGAGAAAGGAACAATAAATACATAGCTAAACTTAATGTCTGGCACTAAATGTAAACAAGTTCTTACAGTTATTGTAAGAAATTATGTAACTATATGTTGATCATTTAGGTACACTTTAATTATTATACATGGTAAACATCTTCCAGATGTTATATTGCCTTTCAAACCATCTTGGTGACGCTAATACTGGAATCACAAGAGCATGACAGATGTGATGCGAAGGGTGCAATGCGACACTACAAATTTTTGTTTTTATGAACACAGTTTGGCTGCCATGCAACAAATCCTTGCCATTACATACAAACCTCTGGTACTACAGCCATTAAATTTTCATTATTGTATTATTTTTCTGTTTGTTTGTGGTATGTTTCTGACATTCTCATAAGTAGTAATAAAGTCACAATTACACATTTGCTTGAAAAGGTTATAATTTGCTTATAATGACAAACAAAAATCTCTCGTAAAATAAATATATGCTATTTTCTACCAACTTGCCAATTTCATCAACATTTCAAAACATCATTAAATTCCATTTTTCATCTATTTTGCATCCAACATGTGAACAGAATTCATATACTTTCTATACAGAATTTGTGTCATGTCTGCTATTATTGTTGCACTTATGTCACAGAAACCTTGGCACTGATTGGCAGACAACTTTTGTCTTTCATGTCATGTCATTTGCCCCGCGTCCATTGTGCTGTTGTGATACCAGCATAAGAAATAATTGATTACATCTCTGATATTCAATGCTTCAGAGGATGTGTTATGTTGGTTATATTCTTCGTACTGTATTTGAATTGCCGGAGGGTTGCCGTAGTTGATAGTCATAGTACCAGCATTTTTCATCTTCCAGTTACTATATAATTGTGTATACTTTTATTTTAATTGTTATAAATTGCACCAATGTGATGTGCATGATTTGACATTGAGGCTATTATGTTTATCATAGTCTCCTAGGTGACTGAAGAAAAGAATTAGTGTCTTGCTGTTGGAAATCATTTCTGTGGTGCACATATCTTATGCAGATTGAACTTGATATTTATTGTTGTAGAAAATATTGTTAATTTTTTTTTTACCTTGAACAGTGTTTGCCCTTCTTAGTACTTGTTTGTAGTTTGGGATTCACTTTACGTACTGCAGAGTAAGTTAAAAGGAGTAATGGTTATTAATAACAATATTTTCTTGATTTTTTTTTTTGTTTCATGTATATTTCACAATCACTTAATAATTTGTATAGTTTTACTGATACTGCCTATTAAGTGTGCTATTTTTTTTTAGCTGCAAAACAGTAGAAAACATTTTATTTTGTTATAAAAAATGTTTATTTTTGTAACATTGCTTGTATATTAAGAAAGCCAGCATATTTGAATACATTTAGTTTTATCTTGCCAGACTGTTCTTATATGACAGAAAATACTTATATGGAAGACATTGTAACATATTTCAAGACATTGAAATATTACCTAGCAGTTGACTATTTTGTATATTTGTGTCACCCATCAGTCTATACACATTTTTTAGGGAAATATAGAATGTAGTACTTTATATGACAGAAAGTGCAGCCTACTCAAAACCATATCGTCTGGTATCGTCGATTATAATTTAGGTAAATTGCAGCCATTTTTGCTACACACCCTAACTTTTCACACCTAACATTGAGTTGTACCTCATACTGTGAAGTATAGGTGAATTCTTGCTTTATAGATTCATGATGCACAGAGTCATTCTTGATATTCCATGTCAGCATATTAGACTGTTGTTTTAACATCACGTTGCAGTAGTACTGTAGTCGAACATATAAAGTACTGTACGTATGCATGCATATGCTCATATACTAAATTATTAGAATGTACTTAAATTTATACATTTACTTTTCTCTAACTCCAAGTTTTCTGCTTTAAGTTTATTTTACATGAATCTTCCTTTAAAGTCTATTTAAATACAGGACTGTATTTTTACACTAAATTTTACTGTACATCTTCCATAACAGAAGAAGAAATGATTTTCAAAAAATTGTGATATGTATCTCGTGTATTTGCATTGAGTACATATGTAAAACATGTGACTTGACAGCTTGACTGCACTGTAATGTTTCTTCTAGTTTTTATCTTTATCTATCTTTGACATTTTAACTACAACTGTTATCTTCGTGTAGTTCTTAGCTTTCCCTTATTCTGTTTACTGTTATTTAAACAACAATAATTATTATAAAGTTATTTGTTGTATCTCCTTTTTAATTAAAAATGAAAAATCCCTATTAATGAATCGTTCTCAGTGTTTGGAAATTGTCAGTCATTCGACCAAAGTAAATCATGCAAATTCGTGGCGTGAAAAGAAACAGTATTAAATGTATCATAAAAAGAATAGTAGATACTTACAATTTTGATGAGATGAAATAAATTAAATGTGTTGTTGTGATGTGTCTTGATTAGTGAACTCTTGACAATGGTTAGTTTCTCTGGTAATTAGTGTAATGCTGAGTTAACTTTAGCCTGAATGCAACATCGTAACTCCGGCATACTGTTGCATTGTACCTCGGCACAATAGATTGTAAATATGCATATGTGCACAATATCACAAATATTGCCAGGCGACAAAATGTTGGAGGAAGATTGCAAATTGTATACTGACAAGTGATAAGCACATACAGTAATATGAAAGGCATAAACTAAAATGACATTTAGAAAGATCTGGGATTCTTTGCATTTGAAGACATTTTTACTTTATAAGGATTGCTGGAATTTTTTATGCTATGAAGAATATATGTTTGAAATTGTATCAGAAGGAAAAACCATTGCATATATTTATCACCTGCAAAATGGTAGGCAACATTAAGGAAATTAATTATTTAGATATACTGTATACGTGTAATACTAAGAGAAAGGTGGGAGAAGGCTGCAAGGCTATTACGTGTATTTACAGTAACGTTTAGATAAAAATGTACACATACTCACAGAATTGTACTTGCAAGTGAGTAAACAAACATACAGCTAACACATTTTATTGCGCTGTTGTGACATTTCATTGGCCGAACCAGCTCCCTTATATGGTGAATGACGGCACACTGCAGTTGATTGGCAGTAAGCTGTAGTACCGTACTGTGAAGTGTTCAGCCACTTCCCCATCTTGTTTAAATATTTATAAAGTGTTTTTTATTTTCTTATTTAAATTTATATTATGTAAATCTTTCTTAACAGGCTATATGCCATTTTCAGGGTGAGTTTGTCAGGTGTCCGGTATGATACAACAGAATTCTATAACCTAGTAATTGGGGACATGTTAATTTAAATTCATCTTTTCAAAATTCAATACAAACATAGTCTAGGAATTTTAAAGTAGAGTCATTTGCTTATTTTCTGGCTTGGTTGGTTTCAAATTGACCACAGTAAAATTTTAATTATTTTTGTTGATATAACTTTTTCTTGTATTTTGACTAATTTTTGAGTTTTGGCAATTTGAGCTTATTATTAAATTTTCCCTGGTGAAGTGAGTAACTTCAGGTGTTGCAAGCTTCTCCAGGCTGTAGGATTTCTGGCGCAGACGTTGTGGTTGATCACTTGCTTCATGGAATTCTCTCCATGACGTAGGTTGTTGACGCACGTAGGTCAGCCATCACAGGGGGTTGCTTAGGGTATTGCGCCGCGAAGGTAGTTCCGCTGTTGCGCACCTTTTGTCCCTAATTATTATATTTGTGTGGATAAAGAATTTTCTTTCAATGTAAGACCTATAAACGGAAATTTTGGAATCCTTTGTGAGCTGTTTTAAGTGTAATTTTGCTGGTTTTGGGAAGTTTGGATACTGTTGTATCACTCTGCCGAGGTGCGCTATTTGTTACCATGTCCGTTCCCATGAGGGAACAGTTTGTGCCGGGCGCTGGCCCGAGGCGGTCGCGTGAGTGGTAGAACAGTTTGTGCCGGGCGCTGGCCTGAGGCGGTTGCAAGTTGCAGGGCGGTTTGTGCCGGGCGCTGGCCCGAGGCGGTCTTTAGTTGTAGGGCAGTTAGTACGAATAAGTGTTTCATCATTACCTTTTTTACCTTGTTTTTTGTTTAACTCACAGTCAGACAGGGTAATGCCGGACAGCTGACGGGTTTATTTGTGTTTGGTAAATAACCACCTTTTGTAAGAAACTTACCGAATCCAAACATCTGTCAAAGTTAAAGTAAAAATAAATCAACAGTTGACTGAGTAAGTGAGTTGTTATTGGTGAAATCACGATGGTTGGTTAACCCTGAAAGTAAATCAAACTGAGCTATCCGGCGCACTTCACATAACATAACCTCAACACCCACGCCGAGTGACAACAAACAATAAC
>PNEQ01132940.1:0-20643 GCA_003012365.1 Medauroidea extradentata | reverse complement strand
AGGACGCGTCACAGTACGTAACTATAGTAGTACACTTAAGTGGCAGTATTAGACAATTTTATTGTGTTTTCAGTTTTTGAGACATAAAATTTATTCAGGTTATTGTATTATTAAAATTTTCTCTTTGACAAAGCATAAAATATTTTTGGTAAACTGCTTCACATAAATAATTATAGAATCTTTTATTAATATGTCATGCAGAATCATTGCAAGAAAATTCTTGAAAGTTAACCTATATTTCCCTTGGAATGATTCTGCATGACAAATTAATGGAAGATGCCATTATTATTTATGTCAAGCAGTTTACCAAGTCTATATTCTGTACTTTGTTGAAGAGAAAATTTTGATAACACGATTTGAATAAATAATGTTCTGAGTCAAAAACATTAAAATACAGTAAAATTGTCTAACACTCCCCCTTAAGCAGAAGGGTGAACTCGGGTGTAGCAGGATGTTTGAAAATGTGTCGTGGTAGTACAGTAATTACATAATTGAATGGTGGTTTTATATTATGTTGAGGCTTGGTGGTTGCCTGAATTTGGTAATGTACTGATGTACTGGTTCCCAGCACTACAGTTCCAACAGTGGTAGCGTCTTCACTACTCTGGTTATGGGAGAGCTGCGCAAACAACTGGTTTCTCCTCAGGATAATGTTGGAACCGGCTATGGCTTGCTTGGTATCTGCCCAACCACTTGTTGACGACAGGCAGGTCTAGCAAGCCAAATACACCAAACCTGAGACAGTAACGCTGACATCTTCCTGGTGGTTCCGTACTATGAAGGCCTCAACAAACTTGGAACTATTCTCAACCATGGCCACAAAATATTGTACCTACACATTGCTTTTGTCACCACTAACTTGCAACCTGTTCTCCAAACCATCTAGATTGGTTTCCAAACATCTGATAAACCTTCACAACAAACTGATGCACCCCAAAATACCATGCAGGCTAGCTCTCAGTCCGTTCAACATGCTCAAAGGGTCCAATTCCTGCAATAGCCCTTGCTGCAGCACTTATGCAATACATCAACCCTTTCTTCATTCCATAGCTGACTCACAAACCATGCATACCTGATTCAAGGCAACTATAGCTGTGCAACAAATTCTACCATTTACCCAGTGCAATGCAGGTTACATTGACTTATCACAAACCCACTGAGAGAATAAATAGCCACAGGGCAGATACCAAACAAGCCTAAGCTGGTTCTAACATTAACCCTTAGGAGGAACCATTTGCTTCGCATACAGCCTCCCATAAACTAACTTTCGACTCCTGTTATGATACCAGAGTATTGAAGACGCTACCACCGTTGGACAGAACTAAGGTGCTGGGAACTAGCACACCAGTGTATTACCAAATTCAGACAACCACCAGGTCTCAACATAAGATAAAACTATATGAAACCACTTTTGTACTCCCTTGCCACATTTTCAAACTTTTTGCCACAATGTAGTTTGTCCCTCTGTCGCTAAGTGTTACATACCATGTCTTACTGTCTACTAACTACAGTGTACCGCCACTCATTGCCGGAGCAAGCTGATATAAATACTGGTACTCCTTATCTAGTGTTAAAAACGTTACCATAATACCGTAAGTGCTACAATGTATGTGAAAAAAAGATGAAACACCAAAAAGTGCAGGTTGTGTTTTTTCTCCTAAATTGAAATATTACTGGTTAAATACTAGAATAATGCAACTTTTCCAAAAGTAAGACATTAATTTCTGTTAGAGGACACAATGATTTATTTTATTCCAAAAAGCATTTATATAATATTTGTTCCCAATTTTGTATTGGTAATGCCATTGTTGTACTGTTTAGAACACTTTATTTACACGCAGACAGTTATTTGGTGTTTTCCATTAATTGCTAGAGAAAATTATTCTTACAGCTAGACTAAATAATAGCTTAGTTTTATGAAATGAACAAAACATTTTATGTTTAGAAAATTAAACACAATAAAGAAATTCCTACAAATGTTTTTACTCATGTTGGCAGTCCAACATGGCTGACAAGAAATGCTACATATCTTCTTTTGTCATGCTATCAGGGCTGTAATTTTATCATGCGGACGTCACAGTAACCGACTTTTTCATTGATCACTACTCATATTTTGTCAATTCAACACTGATGGGTAATTATGAATTGAGCATATCATTGAAAGTGCTGAACATTTTGACATTGTCACCTCGTACAAATGCTTAGGAGCATATGTATACATCAAATTGTCTTGGTTATGAAGAGGATTTAGTATTTGACTATTTTAGGACAGAGTTTTTAGTTGGCTTTTCTTAAAGTGCCTCTGGTATGATTTCAGACATTTGTGGGTATAGTTTCTCTGAAATATGTTAGTAATTCATTTTACTTTAATGTAAATAAAAATTCTGCTGGCAACTTTGTTGTTCTTTGTGGGGGAACATAAGCATTTTTAATTACATACATTCATGGTTGTCATCTGCTATGTGTACAATGCTCGGCAAATACAGGTGTTAGAATCCTCATGAGCACAACTACAGTATTAAGTGTGTGTAGCAAATGCATTAGTATGCATGTTGGAAAATATAAACTGTTCGGAATTTAAAGTTTGTACCCAATTTGGATTTGCCAGTTTTATGAAAATTTGCAAGTTAGTAGATGTTTATGTGAAAACATTTTCAGTGTGTTAATAACGCAGCTTCCAAGTAAGCAATATTCCTGAAATGTAAACTTAGGTGCCTGTTCTAATGTTTTTTTAGCATTATGTATACCTTCTTCGTCTTCTTTTTTGTCCTTTCCTTGCTTCTACTGTTGATTGGCTGGAGCATTGCTCATCTGTGGTACTCATTTTGAAAATCAAGTTTGCCAACAATTTTTTATCTTTGATAGGTTTTTATCTCACTATTTGTACTAGCAATTGCATATTATTTTGAGAACATATTTTTTATGATAAAATTGCATTGCACAATGCAATGATGTGACAGATGCAAGTACATAGTATATTTTAAAGTTATTACTGTATATTTTATTATCCCCCTTCACACTGGATATTTTGTAAATTCTCATTGTAAATTTTTATTGTTTGTACTTTTGTAATTAATTGTACTTAGTATTTTCAATTTGAAATTTGTAATACCTAATTCAAAACAGCAATCTTAAATTAGCCTTGTGAGCTTAGCACATAACATGTAAGTCATGGTTCTTCGTGAATAAAAGCCGAGTTGCACATGCACAAAAATCTACAGTAAAATGTAAGAGGATAATTTTTAACTGCACTAGAACAAAACCGACTGCGATTTGTCTTAGTGTTTCCTTTACGTGATTGCAAGATAAATTTGTGGATTTTAAATAAAAAGCATATTTGCAGAGTTTGATTATAAACTCTCAAATTTGTACTACATTTTCACCCATTCCATACAATTAAAACTGTATTTATATGTTTTTAATAGGTTAGCAGAATTAGAAAGTACTGTACATAGTTGTTTATAATGTGTATTTTTTTTTTAATTATTTTTACTAGGTTGTTAACGACATGGTACTTTTCCATTGAAATGTTTGTACTGAATTTTACTTGCATTGTTTTAAAGTTGGCTGTGTCTGCTGTTGTAGTACAGTATTGCTTAAGGTAATTAACAGTAAAGGATATTTTTTTGCGACAATAGATCCCCAGTGGAAATCAACGTGTAAAAGTGGTTATGGCCAAAGAAAGTATGTAAGAATGCTAAAGGGCATCATACCAGAAGGGTGTGTTAGCTATATATTATAACATTGCCTCTCTATGTATTCTATGACATATGTAACACTGCTGGATTTTACAACAGTGTTATCAACATTTCAACAGATGTAACGTGCACAGTTACACTATGCTGTCACATGTCTCTTAAACAATGGAAAAAAGTTGATGCCAGTCTAAGGGGTGAAAAAATTTTCTCGATTTAGCCAGCCAACTTAGTCTTGTACAGTTTGAGACTTATGGTTATGCTACTGAAAACTTAGAAAATATAAGTTAATTTTTTCTTGTTATTTATTTTGCAGTTTAAAATCATGAACAAAATGTATGGACAAAGTTATTATTATAAGTTTCATTCCCATATCTTGCTGCATCCTCTAATTTTGTTAAAACAAAATAAACACAGCGTAAACATTACAGCGACAGAAGTTACGAAAAGTTAGCTATAGCCCACACTCTAACAGCTTTGTGCATGGGCAGAAGAAAGATTAGAAGGTATTGAAGTCCTAAGCTGTTTAAAGAAATTATGGCCGCAGGTGCCTGCCCATGCACAATATGTTTGTTCTTTGTTTAGTCAATGTTATGGTAGCATGCCACAAAAATGTGTGTGGCCGCAACCAGCGCCTGGCTTAGTGTGACAAGTGAAAATGGCCAACAGCCCAAGAATCTCACCGCCATTCAGGCACCCAGACGGGAATAAGGCCACTCATGGCCGTAACCTGTTCTGATCACAACATCTGTCTCAAAGTTTTTAAACTTTTTCTTTGTCTTGTACTTCCAGTGATTTTGCACTAAAGAAGTTTTGCTTTCTGCTATAAAGTCACATCTTACTGTAAACATTATGACATAACTACATCTACCAAAGAAAACAAAAATTGCTTTCACTTGTGAATAAAAACTTTTGAAGAAACAAATCTACTCAAGTATCCCACTGTAATCTCGGAAATGTTTACTTAAGGATTGTATACTTAAAAACCCGGTTTTAGAAATATATATGTACGTAAAAAGTTTGAATCAAGGTAACATAAACATTTCTGGTATATTTTACATAATTTTGATAGAAGTATTTTATGCTATGCTATGCTGGTATGATGTAGTGCTCAACTTGTTTTAATGAAACATATGTCTTGCTGATAGTTCTTCTAACCTTTCATGCTATTTGTTTCACTAATATGCATAAATATTTACCTAGTGTTTGACTGAAACATTCTGTTGAATAGCTTGGATTCCAATAGTTATGTAATGAGCTCACAGCCTGATCTTTATTTGAAGGTGTAAATGTTTATTCGTTTGCATATTAGTAGTCACCAAACGTTAGTAGTGTTAGTATACAAAAATAATTCCCTTCAGCAGTTAAGATTGATGTAGGTAAAGATAGTCTCTCATTTGGTAGGATAATTACAATATTGTTTCAACATTACATTTCCGCGTATTCATGATGCACTATGTGTAATTTTTTTTTTTTTTTTTTTTTTGTGTTAATGCAGCTAGAGTTATTTTTGGGTACATTGACGGAGCTTCCAAAGTTTCACATTAGTAGTAAACTAATTGGTGAAAAGTCCCAGGTTTTTAGGAAAATATTTAAAAAAAATTGTTTTTAGAAATTATTATTTATTATCTGTGAATAATTAACATAATATACATACATTGTATCTATTATTTAAGGTAATTTTTTAAAGAGATGATTTTATTTTAATGAGAAAGTGGCATTTTGCTGATATTAAGTACCTATTTCTCTTAACAGTTGATATTATAAGAGAGTTAAAGTTTTTTTTACAGTAGATATTTTTTTTTAATGTGTACTGCAGATGTTTTTTTTTTTTGTTACTATTATCCTATCATAGCTGTTCACACGCAGAACACATATGTGGTAGCAACCAATCTGCTATTGGCCCAGCCGGGAACTAGCTTCTGGATTGAATTACAACCAATAACATGTAAAAACTGCACCCCTGTGTTTAGTGTTTTGATACTTAATATGCATATGAATCTTCACGCACTAGTGTATGTTGTTATAGTGATGCTAACTTGACGATTTGTACATTGTAAGTTTGGTGTTGATTCAGCGACACATTGAGGAACCATTTACAACATACGTCACTGTATATTGAACTGTATGATAGCAACAACTGTATAGCATCTTAGAATGCCATTTTCTTGCCGGACAGGAGAGATAAATAGGTAGTTCTAATGAAGCAAGTATACAGTGAATGTGCACATTTGCTCAGGAATGTATGTATGGCTACTTTATTGCATGTTGCTTTTGAGGTTAAAAATAGGTACTGTACATATTTGGTTTCTACAAGCTACAGTTAAATCAAATTTGAATCTTAAACTATTTTGACTATGTTTAAAGCAAATTTGAATGTTAAAATATTTTGAATATGTTTTATGACACATGAATGTTACATTTCTCCAGGAGCTTAGGCCTATACCTTTGAATTTTACATTGGCCGCATATTTCATGAACATACGTGTAACATTTTCACTTTTTTTTCTTTCCCGAAATTGTTACATCTAAAGCAGTTCGATTTTGTCCTGCATGAGTAACAAAATTGATTCTTTGTAAGTACCAATATCTTACTGAAGTATAAAAATAGTAGTGTGTGGATAAAGACAAACATAAATATGGTGCTTTATAACTAAGTATTATTTTAGATTCTTTGTATTTGTGTGTATGAAATTTTTCAGTTATGCTTTGGCTTACACACAGAAAAAAATAGTAAGGGACAAACAGCAGTTCTTCAAATGTTACTAGGCACAGTTCTATTGTAATATCATGATCTGATATTAAGTTTAATAAATTCAAGATATACAAGGAAAACATATTTTCGTACGAAGTACAGTTTTGTGATTGTTGCTGTATTGTTGTAAAATGTGTTAAAAATATTTCTCAATTAATATCAAAACCACTACTTGCATCACACAATTTTTTTTACTGCTGAACTCCTCATTTGGCAACTGGATTCAATTTTGACCCAAACAAAGTCTGTCCCTAGTTTGAAGCTTCTGGGCTGGCCACCAGCTTATCACGGTTATCATGCTTCAGGTGTACATTTTAGCTACTTTTCAAAGTGGCTGTGCTGTTTCTTTTATAATACCTTGCATGGTTTTGCTTTTGTTTTTCCTCCCATCACTGTTGATTTTGTTTCTTTGTATTGTATGAATTGTATGAATAACATGTGTTTGTGATACTAGGCAGCACAGTGATGGTGAGCTGTGTCATGCATGCATGGCAAACGTATAGAGAATTATATTTTTGTACTGAAATTATACCACTGTGGTTCAATGCATCTTCAGTGTAGGGTGTATACATATAGTATATGTCAAATGTTTTTGTAAGCGACCTAGTGTAAATAAGATAACTGTACATTTTTTAGGAACTGTATTCTAAGGTTAATGACATTGTTCGGTAATAAATGCACAGTGACAGCCTTAGTGGAGTCATTTCATCCACATGTGTAGGCAGGCTGCATACTTAATATCAGTGGCCCGTGGCACTGCCTGTTTGTTACCGGACGACACTCATTGTTAGGCCTATAGCTATAAATGTACATGATTTCATGGCAGGTATTGTAAACTGTATATTTACAATGAATGTACATAGAAGTGTTTGTGAAATAATAAATCATGGTGCTTGTTTAACAGGTGCTTTCTTTGTTTCCCCTGTAGTGCTTCAGTTAGGGTCTAGAATCCTGTACATGAGTTGTTGATAGTCTCCGGTAGTTGCATCAATGATCGCAGATGACAGTTTGGTCCCGTACAGCGTAAGGTAACAGCTCTTGATGCTTCCAAGGTCATCCTGTCAACAGTAGTACACTAATAATTGAGCATCACCCACATGACACAATCTGTCACCATGCTTAGCTATCAAGGTTGATTTCCACCCCTTAGTTCAAGATTTCTGTAATCTATTCTTGAACATTCTACAAATTTGTTAATTTTACAGTTTTAGTACATACGTACATGTAGTTAACAAAACATAATGTTTGTTAACGTATCTCTACACTCTTGAATAGTATGAACCCTGTTATAACATTTTTCAAGAGACCAGAGAAATTTAGACTTAATAAATGGGAAAACTTTATAACAGGGTCATTTTGTATTGAAAAACACATCTGTGGACCAAGAGAAGGTAGCTTTATAGGCAAGAAAATGTTATTAGTGGGGATTTTATAACAGGGTCCAACTATAATGTTTTGGATTACATTTGTTCATTTGATTAGGTAACTACTGTACATACAAATGAAATTCAAAGTATCAGGCAGCAAAATGTCTGAGGTATGCTAAAATGTATGTGGAGCAGATCCATAATACAACTGCTCGGTTGTTAAGTTTTTTTTTTTTAAAGCTGATTAATATACTGGTAAAATTTCTTGAAAATTAATAATTAATGTTTTACTCAGTGGGGTTACTTGGGCCACTTATGGATTAAAAATCTACTGCTATATTGGCATACAACTTGTTTTTTTTTTTAATGTACATACTTGAGCTGGCAGGCAAGGAATATTGCACGGCTTTCAACATTACCTATTTTGCTTGCATTTAGTATCCCATGAGTCATATAGGCTGTTCGCGATAAAGTGAACACTCAGAAAAGACCTGCTGTTTTCAGCCAATTCGTATATTTCCGCACGTAATGGCTAATAACTGGGAACGCCGAATCTCTCTGGACACGTCACTTGACGTTTGCGCGTTTAAGATAAATTGTGTTGGTACGGACCTATATGGTTTGTTAAATAAATGTTTATTATTCATATAAAACACAAATATGTATAATTTAGGCTGATTTTATTTCAGTATTGTTGCATTTAAAAAGAAAAATACACTGAATAATATTCTGCAATTCGCTACCAACCATACAACAAGTAAGGTAACTATAGTTAATGTTGAATTATATGCAGTAACGGCTAGTGATTTTTTTCAAAGGTTAAATCTTTAGTGCTCACTTTATCCTGAACGACCTATAGTAATTTCATTCTACAGTATGAGCGTTTAAAAAAACTATATTTTTCTACAATAATTAGTTTAAACAACCATGACAGAAATTGCAAAATGTGCTCAAGATCCAAAACACTTTGAATACTTTGACATTTATCTATGATATATTGTTAAAAAACTGATTACTGCGATGATGAATGACCACACTAGTTTATCATACAGCATTCAGAAGAAATATTACTTTTGTTGGAGCGAAGTACCTATATTTTGTACAATTTTCGGCTGTCTTTATGGTTACTGATATAGTTTTAAGAAATTTAGAATTATTAGCTAATTTTATGTTGAATGTATATTTGCAAAGTTACCAAACTTAGTGAGTTTTGTTTTGAAGAAACCCCGGTGTTCCAGTGTAATTAATTTAATTATTTTCTGTGAAAGTGTTGGACTGCATGTGACAGACACATCTTTTACCTCTGAATGACTCACAAAGATACGTATCAGTTTGTCATCTCTGATTGTGTTTCTGGTCAAGGAGTCTTGCACGAGGCTTGCGAAGAATGCCTCTGGATCCATTACTGCATTCACTGCAAACGGTAATACAGTACATTGACAGACACATGAAAATATATTTATAAAACACTGTCATGATAACCAAACAGTTGCACGTAAATGGTGGCATAAAATACAGAGTTAATAATTTCAAAACATTTTTTTGTAAATTTTCTGTTTCTTAAATATGTAACTATAATCCAAATTTATATAGTTAGAACTGAAGAAAAACATGTTAAATTACTGCAGAGTTATTGTTTACATCTGTCAGTAGCTATTCTCAAATCTTGAGAGACTGCACAAATATAATTTCAAGAAATTATATAAGCTTAAGAGAAATTAATAAAATTTGTTGGAACTATATGTGGTGTATGTGATGCAGGGTTTGAGTAAGTACATTCAAAAGAAGAGGCAACTTGCCTAGCGCCAGGAGGCCAATCCTCATGGTGCCTTTGAAGTCTGCGGTGACTGCCTCTTGTATGGACCGGCCGCTGAGATGATGGTAGTTGGAGAACATGAGGCGCAGGTGATCGTAGCTCCTCTTGCGCAGAAGTGACACTATAACTGCTTCCTCTGTCCCGTATCTGATACCAACTCCAGCACGTGACAACATCTAGGGACATAACATTTACATTTGAGTATTGGCACCTCTGTGGCCATGATACTTCTGATTTGTGTTGTGGCTCGTATCATTATCAGCCTTAACACTTGTACTATATGTGCCCTGTTCAATACTAGCTTTCATCTGCTGTAAATTGTTTTGGGAGTTCTCCCTTGTACCTTTACAAATGTCTTTATTGGAAACTAACTGTCCATTTCCAGACATATGTTGGTATGGAATTTTTTTTGCATTCGTTATCCATTCAAGAATCCTGCTAAACTTTGTTAATTTAGTTTCCATTCCTTGTGTATTGAAATTCTGATTAAATTTATTTAAATTTATTTTTAACATAGTTAGCAGTTACTGTATAGTAGTACAATTTATATCATGCTAGCTGAGACCGCAACAAGCTTGACTTTGGTTATAGACCACTTGTGAAGTATTCTGCACTTGTTTAGTAAGTGTATGAGCGTAAAAAAAAGTTGGTGAGTTAAATAAGGATTAACTTGATCGAGAAAGTCTTCTAGAATATTTCGTATTATAACCAAATTCGTGGTCTGATGGTTGACCCTTACAAATGAAGCTTCCATAGATTTCCATGCAATTAAAATAACATACCTACAGGGGTTAGAGAAAATCACTGTCTTAGAAATACAGGTTTGGGCTTTAGCCTATCTGCAAATGCTATTGAGTTTACCCATTTTTGACTGACAACACCACTAGCTAAAGTGGTGCTGTTTTAACGTTGTTAAATACAGCAATACTACTGGTGCTTCTAGCGGCTAGGACAGCAACTTGCTACTAGTAGTTCCTTGTACCACACAGCATCATTATTTCAGGAAGTAGCTCAGTCAATATGAGGACAGTTTTTAAACTTCAGTGTTCAGACTTTTTTTTGTGGAAATGGAGAAAATTATGCCATTTGTATATACGGTACAAGCATTTTACGCATGTTGTACAAAGTATGTGTATCACAAGAAAAAAAATATTTTCTTCAACCCTGAATTTAAAGCATTCTACGCTTATAAAGTGAACTGCTCTTTAAAATGTATGGCTCTGGCATCTTCCTAAATGATGTAGATTGAAGAAAAAAATGAATATAAATACAGCACAGTACGTCTTTATAAATTTCATGTATTTTTGAACATGCCAGGTGGTCAGATCTCAATGCTCAAAACTCAGAACATATCTTTACCAACTGTATTATAATATGAAAGCCATGTACACTTATATCTATAATAGTAGTTTTTACATAGTTTACTTTTTTTTAAAATTGAGGCATACAATGAATGGAGAAATACATATGTAGTGCAACCATGCACGTAGCACAGGTTGTGTAGAACACAAACATGCAACCCCAACACCGTCGTGTGCCTACTTCTTGGCAAATTGTCCTGCACACATGGTCACACATTGTCTTTCAGGACATGTATGCCACAACTTTTGGACACTGCCAGCTGATATAAATTTTTTTTTTTTCAGATTTAAAATGTCAGGGTTTCTTTAATCATGATTCTTTCAAACAAACTAGGTATGTCTGAAATTTAAGAACTGGTTTTTTGAACACTGTATCAGCTAAGCTGGTATGCATGGACCACAACTGGTCTGCACACGAAAAGCCAGAGCGATGTACGCTACTTAAGTCGTGCCTACCTGAGCCTCTTTCTTAGCTTGTTCCTCGTCAACTTCCGTCACGACACCTTCACGTTCCTCACTCAACAGGATCCTCAGCAAGCACTGGAAGTGTCCGTTCAACTCTCGCCTGATTGCTTGCTCAAGGTCGCTACAATATTCTGTAGAAATAAACACTGATAGTTGTAGCAGTGCAGTTTCCACTGGCAGATGCAGGATATTAAGTGTCATTCATGACTGTTAAGCTGGTGTGACACAATACAAAATAAGAAGATAGAGCAAGTCCTATCATTATAACATGTTATGCTTAGAAGAATTTGAGGAAAGTTAACATAGTAGTTAAACACTTTTTTTGTACTAATTGTTTACTCTACAAAAAATGTTTTCAAAGTAATTATTTTTGGCTGGGTGGTTGTTACGAAGGTAAAGTAAACATCTTGCCTATTCTATAATATCAACTGAGCGTTGGACTAGCATTTAAGTGGACAAGGGTTTGATCTTTGACTCCGGGAAACCTCATTTGAGTTTTTCGTGGTTTCCCGAAATTAATTCAGGTGAATGCTGGGATGGTTCCTTAACAAAAGCGATAACCGACACCTGAGCCAGCTCCCGTCATTGTAGTAAGTTGTGTATCACAGTCTAATGACCTCGCTGTTAACGAGACGTAAAGCTCACTTATCTTACCTTACAGCTCTAATATCATTGCTATTTGGTACCTAGAATGGCTATCAACTAATTCTAGAAGTGTGATACGTGTTTCTAGAGGAATCTGAATCAAATTCTTGCAATAAATTTTACATACAAGATTTCTAACAAAACTCATTTTGTGTGATGTGAAGCCAGCTTTACAGGACTGGTTGGCTATGTAGTGTGGCTTGCAGCCTGCATTACAAATACATACTGGCACTTAGAGGGAAGAGATTTTAGTTAGACTGGTCCTAACCAACCTTGGCCGTATAACTAACCATTCATGTTTCCACCCATTCTTCAGTTGCATGTCATATTTCAGGGTTTGATATGGTTTTAAACTTAATGGTTACTTAAGTTTAAACACCGTCAGGGTACAACACTGTACATATTTTATGTAGCTTGGAGGAAATTATGAGAATGTTTCATTAACATGTTTATTGGACTTTCAGAATAGAATGTAAAAAATGTATTTTGAAATGTTTCTGGACTCTAAGGACTACTCAAGAGTTAGTGGACCGGACGCCTGAGCCATGCCGTAGCGTGGTGCGGAAAGTATTTTTTCTTATATAACTACTACAAATGTATCCAATGAATTTATCTACGAAAAGAAGACACACTTTAAACTGTGTCCCTATCATTTTAAAAATGCTGTCCGGTTATTAAAACCATGATTCCCAAGCTCCTCAAAAGTGCTAAAAATGACTTTTTCTCATTGCTGTTGCTGAGAAAATATTGATCGTAATCGTAAAATTATGACATAGAAATCTGCACTGGACGTTGCTATAAACTTTCCAAACACTAAACAACAGGATCATCACTTGAAGTCCCATTGAAAAACACATTCTACAAAAACACTGCGCGCTAGTTTAGTCCTTCGCGCCTAGAAGCGATGAGGTGTTTGATGGACGTGTTGTGTTTGACTTATCGCCTTCACCATTTCCGTGCCTCAAACGTAATGGGAAAGTTAACGTCCACTAACTCTTAACGCACAGTAACTCCCTTTCCCCTCTCCACCCCATTCCTCCCCTCCTTCCCGTCCACCCCTCCGATCCCTCCACAAAATCATTCCTCCCCTTCCCCATCCCTCCCCTCTCTCTCTGATTATTTTCTGCAGCAACACTATTTTCAACATATTTTTCCAGTATGCAGTTTTAACTGTGATTTGTAAATTCAGTTATCCATGCATATTTTGCTTAGAATCATCTCTAAACCAAAGTGAGAAATGCCAAACCCTTTAGTGTGTGTATGTTTTATGTAATTATTTAATTTGTGTAGAATATTCTTTATGAATGCATAAAAATATATATTGGTACACACTTTTTTTGTAGGACTCCTTGATGCTCTTTATCACTTCTCTGTTGTGTCCATACAGCAGCTCAACGAAAGTCTGAGGGTCAGGTATGATTTTCTGTAACACACAGTACAAAATGTTGATGAACATGTACTGAATAAAAAAAATGGTAAACCTGCTTGTCGAAGTACTTGCCAAAATAAAACATGTCATCAATAAAATATTAAGACGCTACACTATCAGTGAAGTACCGTGTTGTGTATTTAAATTTACATAACATACTGGTACTGTAGCAGAGATTTTGAATAATTACTATGGGAAGTCTGAGTTGCTTATGATGTGTTCCTTTTTCCATACAGTTGTTTTACTGTATTTTATATCAGTGTGTTGTTGAGGAAGGATTAGTTAATGGTTGGCATTGTAAGTGATGGCTTGACAAAGAAAATGGTTAAAAAAAGTTCACAAAATTTTTGTGCCACATAGCTTTAACATGAAAATGTGAAGCATGTTTGATTTAAGGCCTACACACAATTTATTGCTTTAACATTTGATTTTACATTTCCATTACTTTTAAGTAATTCGTCAATACATAATACAAATGTAAAGTTAAAGTAATGACAGTTGAAAAACAATAAAGAATCTTTTTTTTTTTTAAATTGAAAATATTGTGTTATAAATCATATTTTTACCATAAAAGCATATCACGTAAATATTCTGAAGTCCAGTTATTAAAATGTTTTCTATATACTACAATATTTTGTAGAAAACAACAATGCTATCTATTGACGAAACGTACAGTTAACTAACTAATACTTCTATAATGCTATTTTCTAGGTTTTCCGAGTACATGTAAGACACACCTGTTACATTTTTCATGAAATCCCAGCTGGTTCTTTTCAGACAGCCAAGTTTATTGAAAATGGAAATGGGAAGGCTGCTTGACTTTAGCTTTGCTGATGCAATTGTGTACAACTCAATAACTTTTCAATTGTATACACATATTTAGCAGTGGCTTTACCTCAAAACATGTTTTACTCTGTGAATCGGTGCAACGTAAATAGGCCTAGTACTTGGACATTTTGTCAAATATGTACTGATGTTTTGAAGAATGTCTTGGGGAGGGGGGGGGGGGGGGGTGATTTTTTCTTTCAGATTCGCCTAGTATGAAGCAAATAATGAGTACAATACGTGGTTGTATGGAAAATGGTAAAAAAGCAAAGGTAACCTAGTTTTACTGGGTCCTACATTGATGTATGGTTTGTCCTGTTTTCATTCAGGATATTTTGAATTCAAACTTCGTTGGCTAAACTTCAGTTTTTTTTTTTTGTGTGTTTATAACTTTTACCATTTAAGGCATGTCTTGATACAATTACTTAACATGTACTGATATATCTGCCTGGTTAGTGTCAAATCTTAGTGAAAGAAACTAAAGATAAAATAAGATTCACAGCTTGAATAATTGTATAAGTTATGCCAAGAGACTGAAGACAATGGGACCGATTAATAAGTGTTCTGATTCAATTGAACGTTGACTCTAATTTGTGAGTCAAGCCAGGAGTTTTAACTCAAACCTCTGCTGATCCAGTCTCCTTGCCTCAGGATAGCTACAAATAAAAGTACTATATTTGGAGTTGTATGAAGTGTTGGTGGTCATGGATATTAAAATCTGCTGTAATATGTTGTCAGAACAAGCAAAGCAGAGTAGTGTTACTGTAGTTTTTTTTTTAAAGTAAAGTAGGTAATTTTTAAGCCTTATGTATTTGTATCAATGATTTCATTGGTATCATTCTGGCAATTATCAGTATTACATTGCAGTGTAAATAATAAACATAGTGTGCAACATCACAATAAAATATTAGTTTATTGGTAGTTATACTTGAGTGAGAATGCATTAAAAAGGGCAGTTATAATGTGCAGGTAATCACATACCATGATAGCTGTGTGCAGGTTTGTTACCAGGTAGTCCAGTGGCTCCTGCAGGAGAGCCAACACTACAGTTTTGAAGTGTCCACCCAGTCTGTCTGCCACGTCTGCCTCCAAGTCCTAATTCACACACACATACCACTAATTAATGTACATACAGTTGTTGGTACAAACTAGCAGTGTATTTAAAAGGCAGGCTAACAGGCTTCCTTCCTAAAATAGTTATTGAAAACTTAAACTTAAATACATACCTATCATTGATGGTTGCTATCAAAAGTGGTTTAGTAATTGGAGACCAAAAATTTTTGTAAGTTAAGACACATGCTTAATCCAGCAAGGGAAATTCCTAGTAGTTTCATACATGCATACGCAGGGCTGAACAGAAGCAAAATTTTACTTCAATCTGGTTATATTTTTCCCGATGGTCACCCACGCTTCCTTTAGAACACAAAAACTTTTGTCATGCTAAAACTACCCTTTGTTAAGAAAAGCTATTTCGACTCTAAAATCCTTTTTGTACAGCTCTACATGCATCATAAAGTTGATGTGAAATTATGAAGTTGAATCAGTATTTGAATGTGAGACTGAGGAGGTTCTGCGATACCACCATGGCAATCCAGGTTTGATTCCAATTGGGCATCACCCCTAATTTTTGTATGTGGGGAATACGGCAGACATTGCAGATGGCCACTGGGTTTTCTCAGGGAGCTCCTGCTTCTCCCCCTTGCATTCTAGAATTGCTCCATGCTTAGCTCTTATCCTCACCAGCTCTCAAACCATAGATGTTAACTACTTTCCAAAACTTCTCTGCTCCACTAATTGAACACTATATTACATATTTCTATTGGAAATAAGAACTAAAAACAATTAAAAATAGTTGATGATCTTTTCATAATATTCACAAAAATGTCTTATAAATAAATCATATTTTTCAATTCATTATCATGAACCTAGTATTTTATCCCTTTTGAAAGTCCCATTCTGTTTCTTTGGCCTGCACTATATACTGGCCAGTGACAGTGCTGTTGTAAAACCACTATAAGAATAGGTACTGCTGATGGGTGATGACTCGACTAACGACTAACAGGTGGACACAGCAGGTCTATTATTGAAGGCAAGTCTATTCTGGTCACGTTTAAAGGTCGTGTATTCTATTCTTGTAATATTCAAGAGGTGCTCCTTTTTGTTTGAGGAAGTCATCAGAACTAGACTTTTTTTTTGGACTTCCAGTCTTTGACTTTATTCCTAGTCAGTTGCAAGTGGTAACCCATTGGATTCGGGTACCATTGTTGGGTCTGGCCATCCCGATTTTTGTTTTCCATGATTTTTAGAAAATGCTCCACTCAATAGTTCCTTAACACAGGCTATGACAGAGTTCTCTCCCAGTCTCTAATGACCTACATGTTAATGAAAAGTAAAGTCCTATAAAAATTAAATATTACAAGCATGTGTCAAACAACCCAATAAAAAAACGAAAGGTGCAGTACAAGAGTATGGTATTAATAAACTGAAAGTGTTTCTTTGAAATGTTAAAGAGAATGTAAATTGTGTGCTCACACACTTGCACACAGAAATACCAACAGCCTTGGTGCATTAAATATAATTAATATAATTACATGTCGAGGATCCTACGACATAGAGTAAGGTCTGATGCCTCTTCCCGGGCTCTTCGAAATGTGCGTGAGGCATCTAGAAATCTATATATGTCCCTTCCCAATGTCAACCTCGAGTCAACTTTTCAAATGAGGCGTTTTAGCACTAGGTCAGTGCTGGATTGTCCCCAGGAGTTCAGCAGGAAATAAGCTGCGGTAAGGGGAGCAGTCAGGTGCCCCTAGTGGGAAGTGGTGGTTCGAAAGTGCAGCATTTTGTACTTGGTGCTATCATCATTACCTTATATTCCCACAAATCTAGCTAGCATTTGACAATCCTACTTGCATAAGTGCTCACATTCGTGAGCTGAAGACATTGGTGACAGGTAAGTATAGTTCATTAACACGTGCCTTTTCGCACAGTTTTTTTTTGTCTATGGTGTATCACAATTTTCATTCCATGTGCTCCCAGTGTCGTTCCACTTTTATTCATCCAGTCAGTATGGTAAGCAAATGCATTGTTTCTCGAAAGTATACACCAAGCGAGGTGGCACAACAGTAACATGTTGGACTTGCATTCAATAGGACCCGGGTTCAATCCACGGCTCTGGCCATTCTGATTTCAGTTTTCCATAGTTTTCCCCAAGTCGCTCCAGCTGGAATGGTTCCTAACAAAAGCATGGCTGCAGCCTGTCATTGTACCAAGTTGTGTGTCTCCGTCTCGAATTACCCCGCTGTCGAGACATAAAACCAAATTATCTTACCGTACATAGAAAATATAATTTTTAACTGAATTTCTGAAATGACATTTACCAATTTCTAGGAAAGAGAACTGGTTCATGAGTGGGCCTGGGCTATTCCTTCGTTCTCCATCTTGATCATCTTGTGGCGTGAATTCGGAACAAAAAATTTCTAATGTTTGAAAATACAAAAAACTAATCAATGTGGTTTTATACAGGTCATGGAATGGTTTGTGACACTCTACTTCAGTGTGATTTTTTTTTATAAGTCAATTCGTTTTCCTGTCTTGCATAAAACCATTTTATGCAAATTGGGACTTAAACATACTATTATACAAAAACTATGAAAGTTAAACAACTTTCATTACAGTAAAATGTAGTCGTAACGTATGTCTACAAATCAAAAAACATATTGAATAAATATAAAAATTACCTAAACAATTAAAATTTTCTTTGAATTTGCTCTTTATTGTTTCATTAGTTTACAGATAATACAGAACTGAGCCTCCAGATTTTTCAGTATTATGACTAGGATTGAGTTCGCATATTTGTATGTTCGTACATGGGGATACAGACAAGTCGGGATGAGCTCAACTTTTTCCTTTACGGCGCATCCTAAAAAAAATTAAGTCACCTGATTGGCTGTTCTGATTTAGCATGGTCCGGATCTGCATGAACTGTGGACGTGTGAATGTACGTAGCACGCACCTTGCCGTAGAGCAGACGGTAATGCCTCTTGATGGCCTGGCGCTGCTTGTTGCTGTGTGACGTCAGCAATGCAGACAGAGGTGAGACCGTCACACAGATATCCTCCAGGGCCTCGTGTGCCATCCTGGCCGCCGCCTCTGTGTTGGGGTTCCTGCAGGCGCGCACAGTCCCCTGCTGGGCACACCACGCTCTTTGAGGGACAATCTGCATCTCGACATTAGAATTAATGTTTGGACGACTATCTTAAGGCGGCCGCCTACCTCTCGCTTGAAATCTGTTGCAGTGTGTTCGTAAGTAGGTTTTTTCTACGAAACTATTCCACCACGTACCAACGTACGAAAAGAAAACACACTTCAGACAAGGAAGGAACCTCGTTGTTAAGGCTGCTGCCTGCCCGCGCATGAAAGGCCCAAAGGCGACGGAGCTGTAAGGTCGACCTTGAAGCGCGCATCAAATGCCGCGTCGTCTCAACGTGCCAAACACTGGACTAGCGTGCAAGGTTCCTGCCGAACGGATTTTACTATATAGGATATAAAACGGTGACCATATAATTTTATTGGTGGAAAGTCTGCAACCAAGTTCAGTGAAGGGGCAATCTGAGTTTCTTATACATCCGGTTAGTACATTTTGAAGTCGGAAAAGGCCGTTTTAGCCATGTTGGAGGGCTTAGAAACAGCGTTGGTTCTGACCTAATCTAAGGTTTGTTTTCTTTTCGTACGTTGGCACAATGGGCGCACGTGGAATATTTTCGTAGTAAAAACCTGTTTGCGAACACAGGAAGCGTGGGGTAGGCGGCCGCCTCAAGGCAATATGTTCATTAAAATCACTGCTTGTAAGCCCTCCAACATAGCTAAAAACGATTTTTTTCAGACTGCCGTACTTTAAAATTACCACCACAAATGTCTCAGGAAATGTGTAAATTTCACTAACTGCATCTAGCAAATTATTAATGATAAATTAAAGGCAAAATCCTGCAAAGTCCGGGTCACTCTTCAAGAGAACATATTACGCAGCCCATAATACATAAGAGAACTTCCTAGTAAAAGAGTTACACTTCATACAGGTGTCTCAGTTGGAAACTGTCGCAGGTAGTCAAATTCTCGATAGAAAGACAGTCAACAATCTATCTAGGCGTACTATGTTTAGCTTCCGTTGTGCCTATTAAATTAGGTGATAACTTTTTTTGTAAGGTCCATAATGACAAAATATTTTGTGTTGATCAATAAGGGTTTTTTGTGCGATGTCGAGCGGACGACTGGAATACTCAATCGTCAAAAAAATCTGAACTACTCATCAAAATTCGATGAGGTTTATTTTTTTAGCGGAGTAGATGTTTTATCAGAGGACGTTTATTTATATAGCACTGGGCGTTAGTATGTTTTACTTTCGAGTAAAAAACTAAAAACGGTTTTTAGAAAAATAAGAGCTGCAAATCACAAAATATACAAAAATGGAAAACTGTAATTTTTATAATTTGTAATATGATAATATCTAGGCCTCTATAGTAACCGATTAAAAAAAAAAAAAAATACTCGCGTTTTCATTTGAAAATAATTTTAGCATCCGTAAACCTCTCGCGCAGAGATTTCCAGATAGTAAAATTATTTTCAAATGAAAACGCGAGTATTTTTTAAATTCGATTTTTATAGAAGCATTACAATTTATACATTACAAATTATAAAAATGGCAGTTGTACATTTTTGTAGATGTTGTGGTTTCAAGTCCTCATTTTTCTAAAACAGTTTTCTACGTGACGTCACGCGACATGCGTACGGTGACGACAGTGTGCACCTGTGCCATTTGAATTCAGGCTCAACTGTCTGCTCACATTCCGCCCGTGACGTGACGATAGTGTGTCCCCGGCTTAAGGGGCGTTGTGGTTAGACTTAAGTAATCGCGTCCCACCAAGGCGATCCGGGTTCGATTTCCGACGGGGTCGATCCCCGGATGTGGGAATCGTACCTGACGATGCCGCTATTCGGTAGATTTTCTCGGGGATCTCCCGTTTCCCCCGCCCCCATATTCCGGCGCTGCTCCATGTTTGTATCATGTCACCCCTCACCAGCGCTAAAGATTGACGTGACCAGTGTGCAGGGATTTTGGCGATGCTGCAGTCAGGGGGGAAATGACAGATAAATATACCCTTAGGCGCCAGTTCCGCATGGATGGCCAGCTCGGCGGAACACGAGCATGAGATCCCAGCCTCAGGGAGTGTGGTCGACGGCCCAGCGGCTACCCTGCTGGTCACTGATGTCCTGCTGGTTGTATACATA